>JANIJI010000059.1:5402500-5562500 GCA_024500535.1 Leptonema lineaticorne | reverse complement strand
TAATATTATACAGAAAGAGTGTGAAAATTTGTTACAAAAAAAAAAAATATAATAATATAATAGTAATTGCCGCTCATCGAATTTTTAAATATTCATACATTTTTTTTTTATTATATTTATATGATAATACATTTGTCCAAATAAAAATGCGATATCTATTATAGTATTGTTATTTAATTTTAATTTATTATTTTATATTTTTGTTACTATATATTTTATAAATCGTGTAAGCAGTTTATGAATATTTTAACGATACGACAATAATGGTATTTCTTAAGGTGTTATCAGAGGCCGCGTACAACGTCAGAAGAACGCATATAAAGATACGAAATTTCGGTCGGCGGCCGTCTCACAATGAGAATCTAACTACAAAGAAGCGTGTGGTATAACTTTGAAGGGGATGTCTCTGCTGGCAAAATGTATTATATTCTGTCCCGCTCTCTGAGGCCCCGAACAATAATCTACTACGGATAACTTTATAATGGAAGTGTTTTTGTGCTCCATATTTCACGGCGGCGAGATGACTTATTTGAATTCATTTTATTTCCCCTAACCACCGAAAACCACCCTCAAGCTACCCTCGTTCCAAAAGCCGCGAACCACCGGCGCCCGTTTTCCACTTTTTTTTTTCCTCCTCTCCTAAATGACGGTTATTCTATCGCAATACATCTCTATCGTTATATTGCATATCGTATATTATATATGAAATGCTAGCGTCGGTAGGTAGTTTGTGGTGGTGTAGCATTGTTTTCTTCGTCAAATGTAACTTTATTTTTACAATTTAATTTTAAATGATCGTTACAATTCAAAATATAGATATATACATGCCTAAGTTCAATTTATTACTATATGATTTAATGTAAAATATTTCAGTATTTACAATCCAATTTTGTTTTGATTTTCTTCGATTTTGTCATCTTCGGTTTTAACGCGATATACCATATTTTTCGTCTGTACAATAATAATGTAACAAAATAATACTTTTCGCCACCATAATGATATATATATTTTTACATACAATTTTAAATTTAATATTTTTTTCTATAATCATCAATTCAATTTTTTTTTATTTCTAAAGCGATTTTTTAAAGATTTAAAAAAATAAGTTAATTTCGATAAAAATTTTAGATATGTATTTTTATGATAAAATTATTAAATTATTATTTTTCTTTTTTATTAATAAGTATTTATTAAAAAACATGTGTTTTTCTAATAATCTAATACACGGTGGATCCTTGTGCGAATCTAAACACGGGTATATATATATATATATATATATATATATATATATGTATATATATATATATATATATATATATATATATATATATATAATACGAAATCCATTTGTTTTCTATCCAATAGGAAAGTTTTAAGAAAATTGATAAAAATAATCTTTTTTTTAATAGATAAAAAATTAAGTAAAATTCAATAATAGATTTATATCAGTCTTTCTATAAAACAATAATATTGGGTAATTTTTAATAAATTAAAAAATACAAATTACCAACATATAAAAAATATTGATATTAACATCGATAGTTGTAGTATAATCTAAAATTAAAAAAAAAATACACTTTGGAGACAAATTGTTCAAACAGGATCCGGATGTTTCGTCTCGACGACGTACGGAAATGAACTGTTGATCTTAAAAAAATGTATTTATATATATATATATATATATATATATATATATATTTATGAAAGAAAAAAGCTTTTTTTTATTCAACTCGTAATAAGAAAAGCCCTTTCAATTCGTTGTCATCGTGAAATCTCACCGCGACCACTAAACGTCCGATGCTTTTAAAGTTAAACCGAGCGCAAAGTTTTTGACGATTTATTTCGTCGGATTATATAAGTGGCATTTGATTTATTCAATATTGCTGATTTGTATTATTAGAAATAATTCTATTTTTATCGTCTAATATCGCGGTGAATAAAAGAAAATTTCGTTCATTTATAACTTTATTAAATTTTATTTAAATAGTTTATATTTAAAATATTTTTTTTCTATAATGATATTCGTTCAATATAAATATAATGAAATATTGTACTTTTATAATTTTATGTATAAATCCACTTTTATATTTCAATATAAAATTCTGTATTAAAAATAATGTTTTGTAATGTCACAAATTTGATATAACAATAAAAAATTTAAGAATATATTGTATTTTCTCATAAAATATATATATATATATATATATATAAAAAACGTATTCAATTATTCACAGGTAACCGATAGGCATAGTTCACGGTGCGTAATATACATATTATTATCAACAAATGGGTAAAACGTAACAAAGGAAAATCTTAGCAGGATCTGTTTCAAGAACTCTTCTTCATTCCTTTGAATTGATATGAGTCTTTGTATATATGTTATTCTGTCGAGAAGGCTGTGGTTTTGTAGTAAACAGATAAGGGGTATTCTCATACAAAAGATTTATTTCGATAACATCTTAAACTTGCTTGAATACTTGTATGTGAAAAGGGGGGCACCTGCTCAATATATCTTTTATGAAACTGTACTATTTGTCGATTCAAAAATAATGCGATCAAAACAATCCTTTTTATATTATATCGGATTTTTTTTTTAATTTAAATAATAACGTTTAACATAAAATATTAAACATATGAAGGTATGTATTAATTATTTTTTTTAATCATATTTATGAATATAAATGTTCATTTTGTTTATTTTAAAATGTATTATGCTTACAATAATATATCATATATCTTATTAAAAATAAGTGCTTAGTATTTATATATAGAAAAACCTAAAAATTCATTTAAAATGTTAAAATTTTAATATAATTATTTATTCTAATATATATATATATATATATATATATATATATATGTATGTATATTTTTATTATTTATGACAAATAAAATATATTTTAAAGAATTGATAAAAAAATTTGAAATATAATTTATTTTTTTCAATCTTTATAAAAGAAAAATGATATTAAATAAACTATTCAGATAGAATACAAAAAAAATATTTGTATTTAATATAAACCGCATACAATTGTCGAATCCTTTAATTGAATGAAATCAATGAGTAATCTAGAGTTTTTTTCTTTTATATCAATCGACCTATTGAAATATATCAAATGACGAAATCTTGCAAGAAATAGAGTATAATGTTTACTTCTTTTGAATGATTTGAGTTAAAAAATAGATTTTTTTCAACCCTTAACTTCTTTATATTGAATCCATCAAATAGGGGCAACTATTATTTATATTTATATATATTTTTTTGTGATCGTTGAATAAAATATATATATATATATATATATATATATATATATATATATATATATTCTTGAAATGAATGAGCACGCAACATTCTTGTCATAGAATCAATTGAGGGCCGAATTCGTTCGAAATTGAATTATAATGGGTCTATTTAACCTATTTTGTGAATGTGATAGCTCTTCAAAAGAGAAAGAAAAAAAAAGGTTTTTCCACGTCTTTGTATCGCAAATCATATGGTATGCAATTATGTTATTGAATAGAATTTAACGTAATAATAAATTCGATCGTGTCGATATAAGCATATAATCATAATTTATTTCGTATAAACTTTATTTAATCGTTAACCATCCAATTATAATATAATACATCATAATTGCGGTTACGATTTCATTTTCTCTTTCTGCGGACAACTTCCCCGTATATTTAGTTTTTATTTATTTTTTTTCTGCAGCGGGGGGTGTGAGTTAATTTCGTGAAATTTTATATGTATACGATATAAACGTATATATATATATATATATATATATATATATATATATATATAGGTCCTTTGTGTGTTTCAGAAGCGAAGTTTGGCCGTTCAAAAACAGTGTGGCTTTTGTTCAAATTCACTTTGTATCGTAACGATTGTCGGAGATTTATATTTGTAAGCCGATTGTTCTACATTAAACTCTCTGGCCGCACAATGGCGTCAAACAAAGGACACAATGAGAAAGTGCCCTCGAATCAAATGGTTCCGGCTTTTATTTCATATTAATAATTACTTTGGGCGAAAAGGTCCAAAAACATTGTTGACTCCATTGTTTAGACACACGCTCGATTGCCTTCGATATATGTATTATATGTGTGTTAATAATAATATAATAATATATGTTTATATATATGTATAGACTGTCTCAAAAAATGTACGAACGTCGAAACCATTTATTAGATCATAAATCCAATATATATATATTTGCGAACGATTAATAATAAAAAAATATTTAATGACTTATTCATTCATAGTGTGACATAGATTATCTTCTGATTTATAATATGTGCATAAATTTAAAATATACAGAATTTTATTTAAATATATGTAAAAATAATAGATAAAGACCTGAAATATTGAGTATATTAATTATTAATTTTATAGAAAATTTTTTTAAATCTTGAATTAAAGTCTATGAAGGATACATATAATAATATATAAATAAACATAATACATTTGAATATTTATATATGATTTATATAAATTGGGAACAAAAACTTTTATAAATATTAATTGTAAAAATGCAAATAAATATTATTTATTAATAAAATTATAATAATTTAATATAGGTTCAATTTTTTTTCGACTCATATTGTACAATACTATAGTCGTTTTATACGCGCACGAATATAAGTAATATATTATTATTGGTTGTTCTAAATCAATGTCGTTCGCCACTTTACTCTTGACGATTGTTCCGTTTGTGTAGACCCATCTTAACTTTAGTGCCTATCGTAAGAACAATGTCTCAATAATGAAGAAAAAAAAAGGGAGAAAAAGGGATAAGTATTTACGCGTGCTTGTTTTTATTGTAATTTACATTGAAGTACTAACGTAATTTTAATGTATATAAAATTTTATGGTATTAAATATTATATACCACATATTATATAATTATTAAGTAAAATTAAATATATATTTGTATTTACATTTTAGAACATATTGTGTAATGTTTATATAAATATTTTTTTTTTTGTATAATTATATAAATAAACAGCGTCGAGTTCGATTAAATATACCGTTCGAAGTTGAAGCTTTCGTAGCGAGAAAAGCTTTCTTCTCCCGTAACGATACACGAAGACGAATATATTCAGTTGGAAAAGCTCGGAAAAGTGTACGAGTTCGTGTGCGGAATCGGGAAAATTTTCAATTGCCGCATTGTGTAAGCGAACGTTTCTTGTGTGAAAAATCAATTTCCCCTGCGGTACATTTTCTATTATCTTGTGATAAATCAATTTAGTTTTTTCTCCTTCGTTTTCTTCTCTAACAAAGTGCCGAATTTTTTTTTATTTTCGAGATAAATAAAAGAAAAACGTTTTATCTTTCGAAATATCGTATTTAAAAAAAATGACAACGATTTTATATGAATAAAAATTTAATCTAATTTTAATTATATTATTTTCTTTCTTATCATATAATTATTTTTATTTTTAACAATACTTATATTACAAAATACAATATTTGTATAATCAAAATATCAACCCTCTATTATTAATTTATTTAAAAATAATTTATTAATGCCCTTTATATATTTTTTTATATAATCTTCTTTATAATTTATATTATTTTTATAAGCTTAATTATGAAAATCAAAATATAGTAATTATAAAATTGTTAATATATAAAAAAATTCATTTAAAGCATTTATATCGATGTTATTCGAAGCATTTCGTATCTATATAAATTTTCGAGTTTATAGTGCCAATCGATAGAGCGTATTGTATTGTATTTATTGGTGCAATGGATACGTGTAAAGGCAACCCTTTGGGGGTGTTTCTCACCCCTTGAGGACGTTCGCCGGTTAACACCCCCTAGTTCCCTGTAGACACTCGACACTGTCTGCGGATTAGCCGCTAGACCTGCGTTTGACACATCCAATCTAATTCTCGATACCTCCACAACATACCAATGTTGGCAATGTCAATACATCTGTATATTTATAATATTTAACATATATGTATAATAATAATAATAATAATACATATATTCGAACCAATTTACTAAAATTATATTTTATTTCAAGTGTTACGAGTTCTCCGATAATTAATTCGTTCTTTGTGGTAGATATTCTATAGTTATGATTAATTTATTTTGATATGTACAATCAATATTCTGCAAATTAATTATTTTCTAATGGAGAGAATTTTTCTTAATATAGATTTTTATACAATAAAATTTGTCATTAGAAAATTTCTTTAAAATCAATAAAAATTGAACAACTTAAGTAATATAAAAAGTGTTTGTCATATTATGAGCAAAGCACTGACTAAATTTTAAATTAATTTTTATTGAACTAAACTTATTTTATATATATATATTTAATTATAATATATTGAACTACTTTTAAATTCGTAATTATTATAAATCAACAAGAGAAACGGTCAAAAATGAATTTTTATGACAGTGTTAAGTAGTTATAATGAAAAATTAGCAATCCGTGAATTAATAATCGATTGTTGAACACAACTTTATTAAAAATCCATTAAGTTCATCTCCTTGAAAAGGGAGGGAAATTAAAACGAACGGCATTGTTATAAACGACCTGAAGTTAGTTAGACTTTTAGAATCAATGAAGTAAAAATGATTCATGGTTTGGAAGTTATCGCCCTATAGGCTATTAGCGAAAGACAGTCGGCGAAATCGAATTTTATTTTATATATTTTTTCCAACTCCCCCCCCCCTAGAATTATCGACCGCATTTAATTGACTGTACACGCTTAGAAAATAATTTTAATATTTAATTAATTAAAAAATATTTTTATTTTATATATATATATATATATATATATATATATTATTATATATATATATATATATATATATATATATATATTAAAAAATGTAATTTATAAATCATTCGAGTCTTAAAATAGTACGCGTAGATTTAGGCGTACACGCGAACAATTGTATTTTATATGTGAAGAAAGTACACACTTGAAGTTGTTCGAAACTCGATATACGTTCATATAGATACGTGCAAAGAGGTATTAACAAATAATATTTCAAACAACTTTCATACGGGCTCCGGATCTTTGCCCACCTTTTGAAAAGGAATTCTTCAGCTTTCTACCTTTGGCGTTTGTGAGCTTCGTCCCGTTACCAAGAATGAATGAGGGCCCAAGAGAAAGACGCCTACGAAAGACGTGGGGGGGGAGCGAATGCGATAGAAAATGGGGTACAAAAGACGGGACACAATTAATTACCCGCTTTCAGGAGCTAGATATTGTATTATCTGAATTATACCCTTTCGGCAGAAACGTTTCGCCGTCTGTACGCAAACTGAATGCGAAACTATATATAAAAATCTTATAAACTTGTGTATATATTCTTTCATATATAATATTATATTTATCATAAAACTGTATATTTTTTAACATTTTTTTTTTAGTTTAATATGAAATAATATGTATCAATCAAAATTAATTTATATTTTATCTGTTGACTTTATTGATAACGCTTTCTCTAAATTTATCGTCAAGTTCACGAGTAAACTTGGCAACTAATGATTTATTTTATAAGCACACTTCGATTCTATTTAAGTTTTAATTATTTTTTATTTACAGGAATCATACTTTTATTTTATCTATATTTAAATTTAGATTAATATAATTAAAAAACGTTGATAATAATAAACATTTGACGTACTTTTCTAAAAAAAAATTCAACATCTTTATTTGAAAAAAATATTTTTCAAAATCTATACCAAGTTTATATAGTACATAATTTTATATATAAATAATTCGTGCATTATTTAAACTGATCCGAGTTAGGAAACGGTCATGTTTGCCGTCGCCAGTGTTTTTCTTTGAATTTTTCTCGGAACGTTCGGCGTGTTTGTGCCTCTTTTGTCCCGGCTGCTTGTCGCAACAATTCGGATTTTTCTCGGACGCGCAACCTTTTTTTTTTTTTACATTTCATTTTCTTTTTGGACAAGCTCTCTTCTTTTTCTTTCGGCGTCACGTCGAACGTACTCACTCGTCTCGGCAGTTGAAAATTTCGACCGGTAAGCGTGTATATTTTTCTGTAGAAAAGTGTGGTGCGATGGCGGCAGTGCGGGAAACTTCAATGGCCGCGACATTGTTTACGCCGGCGGTCGCGGTCAAGTGGCTCGCGCTACGTTCAGACCACTGTTTGCCCAAGTATCATTCTGGAAGTTGTCCTATTTGAATATGTAATAGCTTACGCATATTCCCAATATTGTTTCCCATATAACAAAAAAAAAAAAAATCGACATAAAACATCCTCCACATTGTCCATATCTTGCACCATCAGATTACCATATATTTACATCAATGCAGAACTCTTTCAACTATAAAATTTTTAATGACACTGACGATCTAAAATCACATTTAATTCAGTTTTTTTTTATGGCAAAAATCAACGTTTTTATAATCATAAAAACATAACACTACTTGAAAAATGATAAAAGATTGTCGAAAAAAACGGAAATTAATGTAATAAAATTATTTTTTAAACCAAAAATTTTGAATTTTTCTTTAGTTGCCAATCTAATATTTATTTTCTTTTAGTGACACGTTGGATATTTCTAAAATTGGTGATTATTATATAATATAATATGAACTTTATCGACATGAAATCTACATTTTTATTTTAAAACTATGCTATTTTTTCCTATTGTTGTAGCTAATATTGATTTTAAGAAATGTAATAAGAATATTCTATTAGATCTAGTATATAGTTACAGTTATAAATTTGCATCATTAATAGTATAAAATTATTACAAATTCTGAAAAAAACATTCCTTCAAGAATTATAAGTATTCATATTTTATTACAAATATATTTTTAAATATATTATCATAATTTGGCAAATTTATTTTATTTTATTTTTAATGAAGCATACAAAAACAAAATATTGTGTATTGCATAAAAGTATCTAATTATAATATAATACTAACATTAGCAAGATATCTATGTTTTAAATTGAAATATTATAAAATTCGACAGTTATAAGTGTAAAACCAGAGACTAAGGTCAAATCAATTAGCGCTTTAAATTTGAAAAGAGAGACCTTGACCCGTATATTGCCGATTTTTATTTAACTTCTTAATCCAGTTATTACTTTTTTTGAATTTATATTACGAATTTCATATTTAGTTATATTATTCTTTTTTTTTGGTCGACTAATAATATATGTATTTAATATCGATTCGTTGTCGACTTTTATATTCTCGAACTATTTTAATACGAAATAAATTTTATTCTGAAATATAATATTTATGAAACTATTTGAGAACGTCCGACTCGTTAAAATAGCAAAAGATCTCTCACTCGTTAAACGTTAGTATGTGACGTTTTTTTCAATGTACCCGAACACGAGTGGTGGTCGGACTAATGTGTGTGTAAACAATAAACACCTGGGAATTGTATAACTCGGTGGATGCATCGACTTTCAAACCGTGGCTCGTGTATATTAATTAATTAATTAACAAAATGTAATCTTAGAATTCATATATATTTTAAATAGGTACTTAAAAAAAAAATAAAACTTCTACAAAATATATTTTCCCATGGTAATCGAAAGTGACATCATCTCACAATTAACTAATAAAGTAAATTCGTCTCTATTTTGGATTTGTAAATAGCGATTGGATTAATGTTAATTTTTCCTGTTGTATGCGCGTTGATTTATTTTAAAAAAGCGACATGACCTTGTATAGACATGTTATTTTTATATTTTTTCTTATTTTATTTTTTCTTCGGAAAAAAAATGTATAAAATATATTCTCCATAAGTTTTGGTTCAAATGTGACAATGACAACCGAAACAATACGTATATTTTCTAGTATACTATTCTTTATTCGCTATTCTGATACAGTATGAACAAAAATTGAAAAATACATCCTTAATACCACATATATAATTTATTGTTTTTAAATTTGTATTCAATTAAAAAAGTAGAACGTTTTTCGTATTGTTTTAATTCTATTAATATTATTATTAATAAATATGTATATAAATATATCGTTAATATATTAGCAAAATTTTGAAAAATAAATATAATAAAAAACGCATTTGAGAAACGTTGATTCAAAAATCGAAAGCTTTAGCCTTTTAACAAGCAATGTTTATAGATGCATGTCACTGTTTATGGTATAAAAATATAAATATTTTAATCCATTTTTTTTAAGTAGACCGTTTAAATTCTAATACACGATATATAAAGAAATATCTATATATAATATTTGACAATAGTATTATAAATATTATAATTAATAAAAAATAATTAAAATATAATATTACAAACTGAGTTATTGGCATGAATATAGTGCTTAACATCGGCATTTATGATTAATATTATTTTAACCTTGTAGATTTTTTTTAAATAAATTGTAGTCATAATAATCTACATATTTTTCTACCTTACTGTACTTTTCTAGCCCGGATACTATTGTAAGCTTCTTGTTTTAAGTCACCCTTTATTCCATAAATCAAAATGGAGGCGGAGTCCAATAAATTTCTAAATTTTATTTCAAACGCATGCTCAATACAAACGTATGCATAAAATATATCTAATGAAGTGTTTTCAAAATAAATATGAAATCATTATTGTTAATAAAATAGTAATTGTTTATATTTAATTATACGTATATTATATTTAATTTAATTCGGTAGATTTATTTTTCGAATTCAGGAAAAAAAAGGGGGTAAAAACGACGAAGCAATAAAAAAGTCTTGCAGTTTTTATGGGGGTTATTTAAGCGACATTATCGGCAATACGATGTTTTCTTTTTTGGAGCAATAAAATGCACTCACAGTCAAATGATCCACTTTTCTCATAGAAAAAGATATTCGAGAGTATTTCGTTTATTCGAAATACGTTGATGGCCGTCTGCCGCGAAGGGTTATTGGTTATTTATTAATGAGTTCGCATCGTTAAGACGTAATAAAGAATAATTTTTTAATCGCAAAATATTACGTAACAACAGTATACCACTGGTTAAATATAAATCATATATATAAATTAACGGTAATTTTAACAAATACAATACTATGAGTCGTTTCGTATATTGTGCTGTGATAGTATATTTTTGATAGAAATGAAGTTTTGATCGATTTCATAAATTTGTATATTTGTATTCAAAATGAAAAAATATATTTAATTAACTGTATGTACGAATATCTAGTATCATGTATAATAAATAGTTGTATTTGTTTCAACGTCTTAAATTTTAAAAATACTTTATATTTTGTGGAAATAGTCATAGTAAAGAATATATTTAAAAAAATATTTTTTGTTTTTCTGATTTTAGAAATTTTAAAGGCCTAGGTGCTATACAATAGAATTTCAAAAAATTGACGTTTAAAAGTTCAAAATCTCTGGATGATTGATAAGGTTTTGGTGGCTCAAAAGTCTTCTACATTAAGTTTCTAAAAACTCAAAGGCAACAGAATTCAAACTTTGAAAAGTTCAAAAGTTTGGAATCCGGATATATCCGGTCCTTGAACTTTTAAATAATAAGTTTCCAATAGCTCGAAGCTCCGAGATTTCAGAAATTCAGTCAAAGGTCTTGAAGAAGTTTTTGAATATTTGAATTTTTGAAAACTTTATAAAGCTTTTAGATTTACACTCGATATGAAATATAGTAGAGAGTGTCAATATTAAACAATGGCTTATATATTACTATTTTTTCATCCCGTTTAATTAATATAAATGAACATGTATATATATCAAATAATATTATATTGAGGTCGAAGACTGTTTAAGTAGTCGCGTACATTTTTGCTTGCGAAGCATCAAAATAACATGTTAATTTCAAATTCTTTTCGCCATTTTCACTTGGCAGCAAGTGAACAAATTTAATCAAAGGTAGAACAAAAATAATAATATATATATAAATATATATATATATATATATATATATATATATATATATATATATATATATATATATATAATGTCAACCTTACTCGCGTAAGTGGAGAGAGAAAGAGAGAAATCTCGGTTCTTTTAGGTTTTGTCTAAAATGTTCCCCGGTGCGAGATGTTAAGTGCGCGCACTTGTCAAGTTATGAACCTGGAACCGGCCGTCGCAAGTTAAAACAATTTTAAACCTTCAAAGGACATATTGTGTTGATAAAAGGCACCGTGCGACAAGTATGAGAGATTTTCCTTTGTAAACGTTCCAGTAAATATTCACACACACACACACACACACATAAATAGGAATGTATTCGTACTCGGATATATCGGATCGTTTGGTGCTCTTATGAAACAAATTATTGTTGTGTAAGTAAATAAAGATTTAACTTGTGTATCTCTTATTTTATTATTAATATTTTATAATGTCATAATTTATATGAGTGTTATATATAATTTTCATATTTTATAATGTATAGTAAAAATTATTTGAAATTTTTTAATACAAAATATTAGCAACAGTTCCATTAATTAATATTATATGAAGATTGGATATATAATAATAAAAAAAATATAACGATTTATTTTATATCAATATTGTGAAATAAATATTTTTATTATTTCTTATCATCGGTATATATATATATATATATATATATATATATATATATATATATATATATATATATATATGATTTGAAACGATATTCAAATTACGGCCATTTTTTGAACGAAAAATTCGTATATATATATATATATATATATATTTTTTTTTTTTTAAAACTCGAATAAGGTTAAAAACAAAAGCTCTCTTATTTTTATTTTTGTTTTTTATTTTAGATTTATACGAGTATAAAAGTATATAAAAACGCATATATAAATATATGTACGAATATAAAGTATATAAAATACAATTTTTAATAGCAGTATAAAACGGTCTCTTTATAATATAATGTACAGCTTTGTGTTGCCATGTCTTCTTGTTAACTGAAATGGCGGTTAGTCTTTTGTTTGTGATTTTCTTTTTTCCTCTCTCTCTCTCATTTTGTTTATTTGTTTACTTTTTTCTTGTTTGTCAGTGTGTGAACACCCTCGCATTTTCATTCAACGAATATTCTATATAAATATTATATTAAAATAATATAAAAAAAATATTAATATATATAAATAAATAAAATGAAACAATAGTCGTTTTTTTATTGATAATCGCGTACATATTTTCATTTTGCCGCTGTGTGCTTTCCGAAAAATTTTCCGGAATTCCCATTGAATATTAGTTATTTAAAATAAATGACGACCGCATAGAAAGCCTTCAGATATCTTCGACTTCCCTTTTGTCCTTCGGCCAAGATTCGAGTGTGATTCGAAGCGTGCAAACAACAAAGTGATTCACCAAACCAGAGCTTGATACTGATTCAAACGGAACGTCTTCGTTCACAACTTGACTCTGTGATTTGTACGCTTTGCACAATTATCGAACCGATCAGAAAGCATTCAGACACACTCAGTATACGAACAATTTAATTATCTTTATACATTTTATTTTTATTTTAAAATCATTATTGAATAATATTTATATTTATGACCGGTTTATATAATAGACATAAGTCATATATATATATATATATTTACGTGCATACAAGCGCAAAAGTGTATTTAACATAAAATAAACATTGTTGAAAATTTTTGTACATTCGAGGAAAAACGATCGTTGTAATTAATTAAAAACGAAAAATTCCAAAATCGTCAAGTGGCCATCTAAAACGTATACACAAACACACACACACATTTTAAAATAATTATCGGTTTTTTTTCCTCTATCGGTTGTTATACGTGTTCAATAAATCAGTGTGCGGTTTTCGAAAGGAAAAAAAGTCGATAGATTATCCCAATATAAATATATAAATTTCTGAGCTCTCTCATTTGATGGGGGTGTTTCCCATTAGAGTTTGTTTGTTTGCAGTCGGGTGTGAAATGAGTCGCCGGGGGCTGTTGCCGTTCGTTTTAAAGAGGTGAATGGGTATGAGAGTTTCTCCTTTTGGAATTTTAAGGGGTTACCACACCGAATTACGGTGTTAAATTTGCAATATTCAATTAGTTTCGAGTTTGAAATGCATATGCGTAAAAATTGACTTCATCCATTTGATTATTTTACAAGTAGAGCCGTGTGAGAATTCGCACACAGATTCATCGTGTGTTTTATATCATTAGAAGTACACACGTTTTTTTATTATACTATATATATATATATATATATATATATATATATATATATATATATATATATATATATATATATATATATATCAGATTATACTGAAATTAATTTTTAAATAAAAGTATTGTTTTGTTGCGTTAAGTAAAAGTATGGTATGTCGCGTTAATAACCGTACCTTAAGAGGTCAACTGTCAATTGAAGTACATAAAAACATGCAGAAATAATTTGGACTTCAACATGGCAAGGATATATATTTTAAATTGTAAAGATTATTTTATATTAAATTATAAAAATAAAGCAACATTCGAGTGTGACCCCGGCGGCGCTAACATTTTACATATACGATGATGCTGGATTTATGCTAATTCAAATATGAATTTATTTTAATACTTGTATTAACAATATTTATTTTTTTTAAATAGTATTAATTTTATTATATAAAGTTGCATATAAATATATAATGTATTATGTAATATAAGAAAATTGATTAATTTTATATAATGAAACTTGTAATTATATAAAAAATTACAATAATATATATATATATATATATATATATATATATATATATATATATATATATATATATATATATATATATATATATATATATATATATATATATATATATATATATATATATATATATATATATAAGTTTAAAATATGTGGGGTTATATTCTTTCTAAATAAAATTTCCACACCAATAGGAAGAAACTTAATTATAAAAAAAAACTCACTAAGGCTAGGGTGATACTATCTCGTTTGTTTCTTGTGGTTTTGACACCGCGGTCAAATCAATTCTTTCAAATGGATCTTTGATCCTGGCGTTTCCTCCCCAGATAACGATCTTCACGAGGCTGGGGTTAGTTTTTTACCACTCTTGACTATATATATATTTTTTATTTTGTTCGCAAAACAGAGGGTTCATTTCACGAGGGTTACTCAGAGGGTTTAAGAGTGATCATTTTGTGTTTAGAGATCCTCTTTACGCTCGACTTGTTAGCTAATGTACCGACCCTGACCCAGTCGCGGCAAGGAAAAAAATATATGTTTTAAAATAATTATAATAAAAATAACATATTTAATAATATTACAAAATATATAATGAGTTTTACAAATATTTAATGGTGTATATTTATTGCATTGTTTAATCGATACCGCTTACAAAGTCATTACTACAAGTAAAGCGTTTTCTATTGAAATACCTTCTTGTACAGAGTGTTCTATATTAATTTGTCATTTTTACGGATTGTTTTATATTTAATTATTATTATTTTTTATTTTAAATACAATTGCATATAAAGATATAATTATATATACAAAGTGTTAATTTAATACATAATTATTATTTATACTATTGAATTATTATAATTATCAATTTAAATAAAATATTCGTATTAAAAAATAGTAAAAAAGGTAATATATATATATATATATATATATATATATATATATATATATATATATATATATATATATATAATGATTGGATGTAAATCTAGTGACTTGAGTTTTGAATGATTTTTTAAAGCATATATATATAAAACTATAATTTATTTATTTTTATATGTAGAAATGTATTCATCTATTAAATTATATTACATGTAAAAATATATATATACTTAGTAAACTTTCATTACAGCCGAAGGAAACATCTCATTTACATGTTCGTGAAAAGTTTAAGCAGCATCTACATATACACGTGGTGTATGTATTTGATCTAGATTAAATGTATAGAGACTTTATAGTCTCGTTCCCAATATCTCACAATATATTTGAATGGAATGTCAATTATACCGGTACGCCTTGGTGAATGGCAACACGTCTGGAAATAATTATACCAACGTTGGGGGAATACAAGAATGTGTTTTTTAACACCCGTCTATCCCCCGGGAGACCGTTTGTCACCATATTGTTCAACCGAAAAATAAGTGACGCGAGAGAAAAACGCTTTTCCTCCCAACGGGGCTGAAAGAAAAGTCGGATCGATTTGTGTTTTTTTTTCTGTCGTTGTTGTCGTTTTTTTTTCCATTTGAAATAATATATTTGTTAGAAAACCATATTTTTTTTATGAAAACATGTAAATTATTTATTTCACTGTTTTGATAGTTGCATTTTTAATGCATTTTAAAATATTCAATTTATACAGTATATAAAATTATTCATAATATAAAAACATAATTAAATTTTTATTACATAATTTACAAAAAATATATTTCAAATCATATTTGATTAAATTCATATTCATTAGTATAATAATTATGTAGTAGTGACATCTATATTTAATTTTTTAAAATAATTATTATAATTTGTTATAAAATTATTTATAAAAACTACAAATTTAAAAAATTTTAATTTATATATTTATTTTTTATAAATTTAATTATAATACGTGTAAAATTTTATAAATAAAAATTAAAAAAATATTTTTTGTAATTAAATTTTAATGTATTTAAATTTAAATTTATTAAACAAAAAATATTTTCATTGTTTAAATTATCAATTATTTATTGTAAGAATAATTAAAATTTTTTAAAGTGATATCTATTGTTATAAATAAAATTATTTCACTGATTCGTTTATTATTATATAAGATCGATAGATGTCAATAAAATATCTACGTAATATCAAACTTTATTTCAATTTTATATATTCATTAAAAGTATTATTATTATTGAAAATACTACATTTAATATCAATCTATCAACTTACAAATTTTATAATAATTTTCAAATTTATCTCGTACTTCTAGTTAAATAATCGTCAGCCGTTGTTTTCCAAAATTCAATAAGTTTTTCATTGGATTCATTCCAAATCAATGGTAATAATTCCATTGCTCCCTTCTTACTTGATAAGACATAAGTATTATTAGGATCTTGTTCATGTGTATAAGCACCCATAACAAGACTTTGAGATAGTCTAGCAGCAACACACAACTAAAATGAAGTACATTACATTAAAAAAGTACTTAAAATATTAATAACAAATAATAATAGTGCATACTCTCAATAAATTCATTTCGTTATCAGGTACAATTCTGATTGTGGAATAACCTGCCAAAACGTAACCTCCAGTTTTCACATCACCAGTCAACAGCATCATGTATGCCATTGTAATCGCCAACTCGAATAAATAACAAGATTTATGAGAGTCTCCAAAATCGAGGATTGCTGTCACTCTCCAGTCGTCTTTCCTAAATGAATATTACTTGTAAATCATATAATAATGAAGATATTTTATATATAATGTGACTAGTTATACTTTGTTATATCTTTGAGATTCACAATAATGTTATGTTCATTTATATCTCCATGTATTATTCCTTTTTCCAAAGATGGAATTGCTGGAATAACGACTTTCTTAAAATCGTCTATCACATCGTTAATAATGTCTAATAGTTCTATTTCTTTGATAGAATTCTTGAATTTGTCAACATCAGGAACATTTTCCAACATCCATATATGGTTTAGATTTGCATAACCACTGTGAGAGAAACCCTGCAATATATATATATATATATATATATATATATATATATATATATATATACCATATATAATAAATATTTTAAAAAATTTAAGCAATTGTATTAAAAATATATTAAGAGTTTACTTTCAAAAGACGATCCAAATTAGCAACGTATTCTCCCACTTGATAAAATAGAAAATCTGTTTTTGTCACAGACACCATAGTTTCACCAGGTTGATACTCCAATAGTCTGACAATATGAAATTTTCCTGATGATAACTTTTCCCTCGAGAAATAATGTCCATAAACATTTCGTATTGGTTTAGGGCAGTTAATTTGATGACTTGCTACAAAATAAAAATCGTTTTATTCAGTGATTAATTCAATTCAGACTAATAAGTGTTAATTTTAAATTAATTGATATTATTAATCAAATTCTAATATTTAATACATATATAAAATATTTTTAAAATAATATTTTCTCATATCTAACTTTTTCTATTTACAAAACATTGATAAGTGTTAATGAATCATTAATGAAGACATTCAATAATATTATAATATTTTCATAATTATTTATATATATTATTTTTAATGTTATATATATAACGATACTAAATAAAACTATATTTTTTATCAATTTATAAAAAATATTCGTTCTCTATTATTTAGAACGCAAATATTTCAAATTTTTAATGAAAATATGTGTACATTATATATGAAAATTATGCAAGAAAATTGTTTTAAAATTGAAATAGTCAACGTTTTAGATATCATAAAGGTGTTGTAAGCACACACACACACGCGCGCGCGCGTTTATATATATATATATATATATATATATATATATATATATATATATATATATATAATTCTATTATACAATATACCTGGTATTATAAACTATTACATGGTCAATGTAAATGACAATATAATATGCATACTTATAATGTACGATTCCAATTTAGATTTTATTGTTTACGGTAGTAAATAATTCTCATGAAAATACGTTTTCACCAAAATTCAAATATATATATATATATATATATATATATATATATATATATATATATTAAAAATTTTATATGTATTAAAATTATACATTAATTTACGAATCGGTATTAACGGTCGTTTCGTGTACTTTGAACGTTTTTCTTCTTCTGTCGAGATGCACTTATTAATCAAATATATAAACATTCACATCGTGTCTGAACTCATTAGTGTGTAAATACTAAAATCACGAAAAGGAAATCGTGATGGAATTAAAGTCGTATAAACATCAAAATCATATAATTAGTTTAACACTATTATATTAGTGTGAATTTGGATATTTTGAAATTTTTGTCATTTCTATCTAAATTATTGAAAAAATATTTTATATAGACTATAAAAGTGTAATGATTCAAATCAAATATATATATATATATATATATATATATATATATATATATATATATATATTTCAGAAGTAATATTATAAGAACAAAATAATCCTTGTAATATTGATTTCAAAGCCATTATAGAATCACAATTGAACGACCTTTATAAATAACGTTTACTATTCATTCTTTTTAAAACATTTTTAAATATATTCTTCATGTGCAATAGAAAAACACTATCATTATGTTACAACTTACATAAGAAACAATTTTTTTCCATCATATACCATAATGAAAAAAGATAATGATGTTGACTTATCTCGCTCGCTTTTTTTTTCAGATAGGCAAACAGCATTTTTAGAGTTGAAAGAAGCTGAATTATAATGAGAGATTCTAAACGAATAGCTCTTAAAATAAACAAACATACGGCTTACCTAAAAATAGCATAATCTCCGTTTGGGCCTCCACCAGTGACAATTTTTCAGAATCCATAGAATTCATAATCTTCAAAACGTATCCATAAGGGCAATGCTCGACTATCAAAGGATTCTTCACGTTGGTATCTTCTGTTATTAGATAGTTTTTATCATCGTATCCATTCAATTCCTTCATTTCTAGACAAGATATGCCATATAATCTTTCAGCTAGGGCTTTGACGCCTTCATGATCGATCTGAGGTTTAATCACTTCACCGGGTTGCAATGTTTTCAAAGATGCATTTTCTTCTTGAGTAGTCATTTTTAAACGTATTCTATTAATTCAATATATAATATTTTTTATTAGACAAGTTAGAAATAAATAATATATATATAATTTATCAAATATTGTACTGGAAAGTGATAATCAAAACGTACCAACGTCTTCTCAGCGTATTGTTCGTTACAGCACTGAACCATAGTACTAGCAAAATAACAATTTTCATCCATTAAATCAGGGATTACCAACAACGATATGTACATTTATTTTTTTATTTTGTTGAAAAAAATATTAATAATTTCGATCGCCCGCATATAGTAGATTTTTATCTAATCAATCATATGATCGAATCATGTGATCGATAAATAAGTATTAACACAACATTTACTATATTGTCTGTGGTGATATATTATTATTATTGAAAATAGTTAATAAAATATGTAATTATCTATGGAGTATAACGATAAATATATATACATATATAATTATATATCCAGTTTTTGTTTATCAATTATATTATATTTGATTATTATTATGAAAAATAGAAGTTATTAACTATCACGTTGTCGTCTAGTAGTTTAATTTAATATAATCAGTTTTTATATATATGAAGTAAATAAAATTAACTTTTAAATTATAATAGATAGATAAAAATTTAGTAGACACTTTTTTTTTAAAGTGAAATGACGTTATCATATGTAATATTATGATTTATAATAGAATGTTATTATGGTAAATATAGAAAGATAGTGGTGGTATCAAGTGAGACAAATATAAGAATGGTATTATTTTTGAACTCTTCAAGATATTTGAATAATATTTATAGTTTCGTTATAAACAGATTCTTAACATAATGTCATCAATTGTTATTGCTAGTATTAATGAGTTATTCAATCAAAAAGTTTGTCTTTTTCTATCGTGAGAAGAATAAATTAGCATATATTGTTGATACATGTCAAAGATAGATTGCATTTTACAATATATATATATATATATATATATATATATATATATATATATACAACAATATTCATCATACAACACTCACTTAACATATACACATTTTTATTAAATCTGATATACCATCTAAGATCTATAATCATCTAATGGAAGTTTCCATTCGTATAGTCTGATCGTTTGTTATTCGCGTTTAATTGCAACTATCAAACCGTGGTCAAATCACATATTCCATTGTTCGGACGTGCATCGATGAAATTACATGTGGCGATCATAAATTTCAGGTCTGACAATTGCTAAGTGATGGTAATTGTAATGACACTCGTTGTCAATCATGCGCCTTTAAATTACGACAGTGTCACAATGTTGTTTAAATTTATTACCACAGAGAGGTGTTCGATTAAGATAAAATAGGACAGACCGTGTGTAGAAGCAAATTTAATGTATAGTAGGTGTGTCGTTTCTATTATATCTAATATTATTACAGTTCATGACTTTTTATTGCTATTTTTAGTTCTGATTAGGAGTTTATTTCAAAATAGATAAAAATCTTTTTTTTTTTTCATATATATATATCAATCAATAACTGTTTTATAAAAATGATGCCGTATTAGATTTTTTATCTACAAAGATTGTGACAACTTCAAGTATTTACTCATAAATTCATACTTTTATTATAAGTTAAATATATTATATTAATCAGAAAAGTAAAAAATAATATGTGAGATATACAAATTTTGATCGATTATGTAGTATTTAATTAATTTTATTATCTATGAATTTGTATAAAGAAATTAAAATTAAAATTTTGATTTATATATTAGTGTTTAAATATTTTCTTAATAATAAAATCATATAATTATATAAAGAATAAAAGCCATAATTTTAACAGCCCTTGTATTATATATTATAAGAAACATATTCTGATATTTCTTCCCTGAAGTGATGTCACAATAAAAAGATAATTATTATAATTTTTCAGTGTTTTTGCACTACTCAAGTGTTTTTTTTTAATTTGTTTTCTATTTATAAAAAATATATTTCTTCAATTAACACTTTGATTTCAATAGAAAACGAAAAATAGTTTACTAGAAGAATATGGAAAAATAATAAAATAAAATAATAGAGTTGGAGAGTTGAATTTTTTTTTAGTATTTATTTCCTTTTTTTTTTCATTCATTCTGTATCTGTAAGTTTTCTAAAATCTAATAAATTACATATACAATGAGACATGTCATTTTATTTATTTTATTTATAATTCATGAAATATTTACGAACATCCGTCTGAGAAAAAAAATATTTTCACAACAATGATCAGATATATTTCATAAATACACGTATGCGAAAAAAAAGAACAGTTTTATATTAATTTCACTTCAATTTAAACATTTGTCGCGTTCTATGATGGTATTTTCTTCAGTAATAAATATAATATGTATATTATATTAAATTTTATTCATACAATGTTTACATATTCAACTCTTATATTTTAATACTTATGATTTATAATTTTACAATATAATATATATGTATATATTTTACAATAAGTATAACAATAATAATTGTGCATTTAAACATTTAATTATTGCGAATACCCTTTAAAAGGACTTAAAATATAATTGAATATTTATATAATATATGGGTTTTTTTTTCATTAATTCAGCAAATTTTTAAAATATTTACAAAATAAATTAAACGAAACTGTATTAAATTTATAAAGTGTAGTGAGTTTATATTACTTCGTTATTTATATACAGAAAAAAAACAATATAATTACATTTATAAGGAACATTAACACTTAATTCAGTTTTATCAGATTTTTTAATTTAACTTGTGACGGATTTTATGTCAACAATAATATTGTCATTACTATGAAAAAAAAACATTGACCAACATTGTATTGTCAATATTATTGATAGCATAAGAAACGAATGGTTTTAAAATCGAACTTGTCATTAAAATATTTTATGTCTTATTAACAATTATTTTAATTCAATATATTATTTTATTGAATCGATAAAGTAAAAGATTTTTTTAAGAATTCGACCGGTAACAGTTATAAAATACTGAAATTTTTCGCTTTTAAACTCCACTAAAAATATAAATATATGTATATTATTAATTAGGAGCACCTTTAGTAAAGTAAATTGTAAATTTTAATTAAAAACATCTACAATGTTTGATTTACAAAAAAAGAAAATACGGGTATTTATTGTTATTTTCTTGAACATATTTGATATTTTGAAACAAATTTTATTATCACTATTTATGATATTTTTTATATAACATATAATTAATATTATAATTTAGACAGAAATATTGTAAAAAAATGATAATTATACAATAATTATATATAGTAATTGTTTTGGAATTTCTTTCAATATTTGCAATTTTCTTCAGTTTTAGAAACTTAAGAAAATCTAATAAATATTATTGAAAGATATTCAAATATATTTTCTAAATATTCGCATAAAAATCATTTTAAAATTTTACTAATAATAAATTTAACTAAATTGTAATTTGCAATATAATAAATATGTAATGAGGACGGATGTAAATCTAAAATAATGATATATTTTGAAAATAATAATATTAATGATATTTGGAATCATTATGAAAAAGCAATATGACAATGCATTAGAATAATTTAAAGATATAATATATTTTAGAAAAATATATAAAAATGAACAAAAAATACTCGTTATGCAGAAAGGAAAATTTTTATCATTATTGTTTTTAATTATATAATTTTTTATTAGAGATCGAGAAAATCTTGTAAAAATTATTTATAGGTTTTGCTATATATAACAAAAATATATTATGCACAAAATAATCATTTAAATTTTCTCAACAGTGGAAAAATATTGTTAGCTATTAATTGATATTATTAATTAACTTAAAATTTCAGAAATTTAAATTGACAAATTATTAATAATTCTGAAAGTATTTATTTCCGCTTAATGGGCAGTCTATGAGCACTTTCAATTCTTATTTATTTGGCTGTTTTAATACTTTTTTTTTCAAGCATAGATAAAATAAACATATGTATCTGAAAAAAAAATCTCATCTACTGTGCAATAATATGTCGAGTATACAAGTGCGTACATTTTTTTTTTGTAATTATTTACATTATTTTCGTATAAATGGAATACACGTTTAATATTAGAAATATTCCTTTTTCTCGGGAGACTAATGCAAAATATTTTCATATTCAAAACGCTGCGTCATTTGGTCGTAAAGCCTTAAATTTGATTACACTTTATACAATATAAAACATAAATATATTTTTTTATAATATATATATGAAGATATCAATATTTCTTTTTAACCTGTATTACAATATATTGCCTTTTACGACATATGCAAATATGTAATGGCTTTTTTATGTAATGTATAAAATTTCTTATGACTCTGAAACACTTTTATGTCATGGTCGATCACTCGAAATTCGTAATAAATAACTATTATAATATTAATTTTCTTTCATCAATGACAATTAAGAGTATAAATAACGTTTTATTTTCAATTTTTTATTACTAATAATATAAAATCCAGCATTCGTTTATATTATTCAGTCCACATATTAGTCACGAAAAGTTCAACATTCAATTTTTTCCTATTTATGACTATGAAATTTTTCTTTTTTTTATTTTCAAGACGAAATCACGTTATTGATTCCTGCACGATTTACAACATTGTGACTGATATCTTTGTACCCTGCATAAGTTCATGGCTCTCACGTTTTGACAGAACTTTGATAAATCTTTGCATTCCTTCTCTGAAAATTAAATCTTGTTTAATAATGATTAAAGTGGAATTTAATTGGTTTATAATTATTGTAATATCTTACGTTCTTGTTGGCATGGTGGAGCAATACACGGCTTAACAACAGCAGGTCTTGGCCTGTGTCTACAAGCACTACCTGCAGGTCTTTTTGTTCCAAACCAAACACAACGTAATATTCTATAACGTGAACCTTCTTCACCACAAGATGCTTTGCACTGAAGTAAAACATATATAAAGAGTTGTTTTGATGACTTTATACACTTAATAAGTATTAATATTATGTATTTATACCTCAGACCAAGGATCAGTTCTCCAAACACCTTTACATTTATCATTATAACATTCTTGTCTGTGTGGTGGTTTTTCACGTGGATTGCAAAGATTATGCAATGCGGGCGCTCCATTTCTTACACACTGAACTATTCTTCGTTGCATTGCTGTAAAATATTTTATGTGCATTACTATAGAAATATTTTATTACTATGAACGTTTCATTTAAATGATACCTGTATTCCAATCAAAACACCTAGCTTTATTGCAGGGTAACCATTCTTTCGCTTGCCACATTGGGCATTCTTCAGACCCACATTTTTGAATTGTGGTAGGTGTACTGAAGCCGGCATCTTCGCAAAACGATGCATCTATATTTTGTGTCGTGTTTTCAAGCTCAACCTAATTTAGTCAAAATATTATATAGAATATAACAATATTTAATATAACTATATAGATATATAAAAATTAATATTTTTTACCATGCATTGTGCACCTCTCATTTGAAAACCTCCACCACCACAAGATTGAGAACACGAAGACCAATTGGTTACTATCCATTTAAATTTTAGATCATCAGCATTACCTTTACCTAAAATGGAAACTGATCCAGTACTATCTTCATCATTATCGATAGTAGAAAAGCTAAAAATTTATAAAATATATATTAGAATAATTTACTTATTTTTATTTGAAGAGTATTATTCAAATTAATACCTAAAACTTTTCATGTCGCTGACAGTAGAATATGTTTCATCATCTGTTAATATTGAATTATTTTCTAATAATGTTCCAAAACTATTATTATCATTAATATTCTCATCAAAGTACGTATTAGACTGAAAACTAGATGTCAATGATTGAAGATCACCGCCGCTCAACATGTAATCATCAGACTTGTTCTCCATTAACGATCCATATTCCAATTCATTTATCATTCGTTGCCCCCTCGAATTACTGAACGCCTGAAAAGGCCAAAACATCTGCACATATCATTATAAATGAATTCATGTGATCGAGATATGATTATTGCTATGTTTTATATGTTTGTATATATATAATTACTTTTTTATATAAAATATAAATACATATGCATTCTAAAAGATATTCCATGCAAAAAAATAATAACATCTAATATCGCATGCTTAATAACATTTAATCAATAATGTGAATATACATATTGAAAATAAAATTGTTTACCAAATATTCTTAGAAATGTATAATAACGCTAAATGATGTAGATTTATCAAAACTGAAAAAATCCATATTTTAAAAGTTAATTGTAAATATGAATTTTTATAAAAAAATATTAGAATAAATATCCTCAAATATAACATTTTAAATATTAATAAAATTCATATAAAAATACATTTTTAATTATATACATTATTTTTTAAAATTATAAATTTAATATAGAACATACAGAAATTGAAGATAATGATAAAAAGATTGAACAATTTCCATATTTTAAAATTATTAAAATGCAAAAAAGAACATATATGTAAGTATTAAGTAAAATATATAAATATGATATAAAAGTGATTTAAACTAAATTTCACAAAAGCACAATACAAATAAACACACATAAAGAAGAAGCCTTAAATAATTTAGCCCATATATCATTATTGCATAACAGTGACTGTTATAATACTATTTACCTATATTAGTAAAAGGTGCATAAAACAGATCAATCCAGATATATCCAGGAAAACACGAAACAGAAATAATTAGTGTGAAAAATAAAATATTGAACTGCTAAATGACTAAACATTCAACCAAACAGTGTTCATAATCATAATTGTAATTTCATCTATATACATGCACAATACATTCATTTATAAAATAATTTTACTTATTGGATACGAAATCCTTTAAAAGTTTATTCTATTCTATCAAAAAATAATAAATTTCATATATATATATATTTTTAATTTAAATCTTTTACAAATATTTATACTATTATGTGAAATTTATTATCTTTTTTTTCTAAGTGAGATTTGAAGATCGAAAAATGATTAATTATATAAAGAATGTGCAGATGTGCATGCACGTAAATCCGACAATGCCCCAACGACGTGATAAAAACAATTATATATATCATATATTGTAAACCGTTATATAATAATATGTACATTGAAAATGTTCGATAATATTAAAAAAAAAATGTAATCTCTAAATCAGGTGCTCCTCACCTGAAGATTCGACAAAAGCCGGAGAAAATGTGGCATCGGTCTGCTTGCCGAGCTGGACGATTGGTGTATATCGATTACATCACCTGCAATTGGCATTTGGGGTGGAACTGGATCTTCCTATATTGTATAATTTTTGTTTTTCCATTTGTGCAGCATGAACATAAAGTTATTTTTGTTTTAATTCAAAGAAGTGCGTTTATTAATCACATCGTTATTATTATTATATATCAATATTATTATATTATTTTTTTAATGTAAACATAATATTAAATAAATTTGTGAATTACTATCGGCATGCAATTACTTATTATTTTCAGATTATTTATAGATAGAAACAAAGTGATAGTGCAGGGATAGGGAACCTATTTTATTGTAAAGTGAACTTTTCAGCAGTGGAGACCGCATTAAATATAAAAAAAAAACAAAAAAATGAAAAGTCGAAAATATTCAGACATTAAAGTTTAAGTAACTTGAGTTGATCGTGGAAATATTAACTTCTAAAAAAAAAGCCCCCCTTGTAAAACGACGAAATGCCGCATTTTTAATATCAAAAAAATATCAAAAATCATGCTACACAAAAATATAAAAAGCCGCAGGTTCCCCATTCCTGTAATAGTGCATATTCAAGGTGATTAAGTGTTACAAAAATATAAATCTAATCGTCATACAATTTTTATGAAAAATCTAACTTTATATGCTTCGAAAAGAGTTCATAGACAATGTTTAAAAAATATTAGCCAAATTTAATTATACCATCACCAATTATAATCGAAATAATAAGATTCCACTTTATAAATATTAGTCTTTTAAACGGATTAACACTGGTTATTTAAGTTATCAACAGTAGATATTTTAGTTTTTCAAACAGATTATTGATTTTTGTACTGAAATTACTTACAGGATGAGCACCGGATCCGCTATCTCGATCACTGGAGTCATCATCTGGCTGAGGATTAAATCGCATTGGCATCGGAGTCGTTGTCGACATCTATAAGAATATTTTACAATACTAAGAATTATTGTATTCGAAATTATAAAAAAATATATAAATTATAACATACGATCAAAAGTCATAAAAAGTACAATTATAATTTTTCAATATCATAGATAATTTTATAAATATTTATAAAATTAATAAAATAACAAGACCTGCTTTTCCCTTTCTCTTTCCCTTCCTCGTTCTTTATCTAATTCGTACATTCTAGCCTTTTCTTTCATTCTTTCTCTTCGATTGGTCACAAGTGAATGGTCAACTCCCGGTCTCTGCTCATGAGAATGATCTTCGGCACCTCCTATAAATGGTCTGTATCGTCCATCATTTCTGAAATATGCATTTTCATCTTCAATGTGCTCTGATGTTGGACACCTAAACGGAGTACTAATCACTCCCCTACCCTTCCTTACACACATACACATGAAACTACGAACAACTAATGATCAAGAGATATTAAAAAACAAACAGTATTTTAATAATTCTGACATCGAGAAGCAGAACATTTTTTTACAGCTCTTAATTTTAATTATGAAACGAAAAATAACGAATTTCTTTAGCTTTACTTTTAATGATTGAAAATTAAAAAATATAAAAACGACACTATTTTTCTAATACAGCTCTCCATTCGTTTTACACTTGACAGACCTGGGGTACAAAATAAGAAAAACAAACTCTAGTTACATTATTTTTTTTAATTCTATAGCCGATTAATTACAAAGAAAAAATAATCATCAAGTGTAACATCGTGTGTTTTTGTAATTACTTATTATTTTTTTCTTCTAAGTCTTACATGGTATGATATTTTATTGTTCTATTAAATATAATTTGACAATATTTATATATCTTTCATTAAGAATAAAGCAAATTTTAAGCATGGAATTATTACCGGTCGACTGAATCGTTCGGATCGTCCAAAGGATTTGATTTTTGTCTTTCGATTTCCTCGGAGCTTGGAAATTCTCCGGGTCGCTGTTTGACAATGAGGTTCAGATCGGCACTTGACTTTCCAGCGATGCACGTGTAAACTCCAGAATCCCTAGTCGTTAAGTCTTGGATTCTGAGAGCACCCTAGAAATAAATCAATAATTCATTTCGAAAAAAAATCAACTTATTCAGTTGAAACGAAGAATTCCTCCATGCACAACTTCAAACTGTCTTTTAGATTTTAAAATACCTCACAATGAATAGAGCCATTCATATATCTATATATATATATATACATATAACTATGAAATTTTCATTTTTAAATATCGAATTCAATACCTTTTTGGATATCTTGAATTTTTTAGATTTGTAGATGTAATTATGATCCTTTTCCCATACGATCTTCGTTCTATTGAATCGCTTCACTGGACATTTAATTTTAATCTGCGTTCCAGAAAATACGGTAGCCGATCCTCCAATCTTTAAATTAATCTGAAAAATAACACGTAACCGAATAAATATATTAAAAAAAAATATTTATCACAATATAAATAATAAAAAAGTCTTACTTTTTTCTTTTTAGTATTATGTTGAATGAATGATGTGTTAGATGTTGTAATATTTGGAGCAGAATTATCAGTGGGACAAGCTTTACTATTACACGATTTAGTTGTCGGCGGTTTGTTCATTGGACACAGACTGTCCTGTCTTTGTATGACGTGAGATTGTGCCATTATTTGCTTGCATTCCACCTTGAAATAAAAGGGCAATATCAGATTAACACATCCGTAAAGTTTTCTTCATATTAAATATGATGAGTGTATTTACTTTTCGTGTTTTATGACCTCCACCGCAGGGTTTTGAACATCTGCTCCATTCTGTTGTGTGCCAACGCACTGGGCAATCTAGTACATTGCAATATTGTCTATCCGGGGGTGGCGGTTGTGGACACATATTGTTCGGAACTATAACTGTATTTCCACCTCCCCTTGTAACCTATTGAATAATGGATATTTGTCATTGTTCAAATCGTTTGTAATTAATTAAATTGTTAATAATTAATATATATATATATATATATATATATATATATATATATATATATATATATATATATATATATATATATACCTCGTGAATACAGCTAACTTCTCTGGTTTGTATGCCGATACCACAGGATGCGGTACAAGGCGAGAAGTCGGTGTAATTCCATCTGTAATTAAACATTATAATTAAAAGATTCGTATTTTCATATTTATGCTGTTAATTCATACATTAAATTGATATAAATGCGAAATTCTAACAAAATATCATAAATATTATAATTGCCTGCGAATATGTTGATTTAGATATTTGAAAACCATTTTGTGCGCACGAGTTAGTATAAAATGTAAATAAAGTATGTTTAAACGGTAGGTTTTTATCAAACAATATAAATATTAGAAATTGAGGTTCTTAGTCTTAGATATAATTAAATATACACTCTTGTCTATCTCTAGTTTTACTGAAAGATTAATGAACAAACTATCACACATTCCATCTATATTTTATTTCGAATCAAAATTTTACAGAAAAATGTTAATTATAAATATATATTAATAATTATTAACCTGCATAAAATATTTGTAAGTGTAAATAGTTGAGATAATTAAATGTTTACCTTGGCGGACAGGGATGATCGTTGCAAGTTTTTATTCTACTTTCAGGCTTTGTCTCTGGTGAACACATAAAAGGTGTGGCAATTTTTTCAGTATCGTCTCTGACGCAATTGATTATCAACTCCTGATTTTTTTATATAAAAAAAAAAACAATATGATTATTATATTTTTTATACGGAAATATAAATAGAAATGCTTAAATTATATTACTTGTACACCGCCTAAACAAGATGCACTGCAATGTGTATAACCTTGTTCTCTCCAAGAATAAGACTTTCCCGGAGCACCTGGAGCAACTCGTATATTAGGATCTCCATAATTAGACGCTCTGGATACAATTAAAATTTATTAAGTATTCTTATTTTTTGATTTATATAGTGTGTTCACTTTTAATCGCATTACCTGTAAGTATCTCTAGGATATAAAGTAGGTGAGTTCGAATCGCCGTACGATGTTCCGTAAGCCATCGAACAAGGTTCCATTACACATTTTTCAGTCTCTTCAGCCGGTTTAGGTCCTGTACATTTATAATCAGGCAGTTTGGCAATAGTTCTACTGAATTCCAAAAATATCTTGCAGTGAACTTCCCGTTTTCGTATTCCTTCACCGCATGTAACACTACACGGACCCCATTCGGCGTCTTTTATGAAACTGTTAAAGTTTACATTGATAATTAGTATTTTTTTTCGAGTAATAATCGATCTTCTTCGATGACCAATTTGTAACAAATATACAGTACGATTTTTACAATTTATTTTCATTTTTTTTTTAGAGCGAAATTTTAAAAGGACACATATTCAAGTTTGTCGTATAATATACGTTCAGTGTGAAAATGTATTGTAAATTGGGAAGAGTTAAATAAGAAGTATGAAAAATTTTGCACAGTGAATGTTCAGTGGCTTATCGTTTTATTGTCCTGATATATGTAAAATATCATATTTTCGCAAAAAAATTTATTCATTATAAAATATAATATAATCGAATTATATACAAATTTTTCATCGATATATTTCTCATAACAGTTTCAAATCGAATAGATTTAAACTATCATTATTTTATTATTCAGAAAAAAAGTTCATGCAACTTTAAAATCAAAAACAAGATTAAAAATCATATAATATAAATTTCTCTCATGACAATTTTTATAAATAATAATAATAAAAAAACACGCAATTCACGTAAAATTTATAACATGCAGGCACCGATTCACATTTGCATTCAGGCAACAAAAAGCTTCATATATTAAATAAAGCTTTGTAAAAATTTAAACCGCACACAGCTAAATCTCATGATTGGTAAAAATAATTATTTCCTTTAAAATCGTTTCAATATTTAGAATAAAAATTGTTATATTATATATATTCTATAAGAGTACAGATAGATAATATAATTTGAAACTATTCTGATCAACTGATAATTGTCGCTTATTCATTAATTAAATAATTAATTGATCAAATCAATCAACCGAGTAGGTTATTATCATTCATATGCGGTATTTATATAATATTCACCCAGATTTATATAAATTAATTATTAATATCACGTTTGATCTTATCGCGGGAAAAGCGTCTAATTTCTTTGTTAATAATTTAGTTAATATTAATTATTAAGTTATCATTAATAATTCTCGGATTTTAAAATAGTATATTAATTAATATAATATATAATGACAAATTTTTAATACATATTTTTATTAACAAAAACTGTATACCTTTATTTCGTTTCGTATAAAAATTTCGTGATTTTTCGATAAAAATGATTAATAATAATTTACTTTAATATCATTGATGAATTTTTTATGATTTTATCATATATTACTTACTGAAAATTTGTAACGATTTATGAAACACTGATAGAAACCAATTTTTAAAGTTAAATATTGAAATATTCTAATTGTTATCATGTTAAGTACCGTTAATTAATTTTCTTAAAACCTTTGTTTTTTTCAAAAGAAAAAGAAAAAAATTCACCTGATGCTGCTTAATTAGCAAAATTAGAGTTCGTAAAGCGTATTATACGTGATTTTGAAAATTGAAAGTTATACCGACGGTTAAATATTGAGAATTGCGAAACCATCAATAATTCAACGACACGCGACATTGCCATTAACAGTGGACATTGAAGTGCCATCGGACATTGAAATAGACAAAGTGGCGTTGAAATAAGTATTGATCCCCCAAATTTTCCCAATTTGACGGGATTCGAACTAATCCATTATGAATGACCGAAAGGGATCTCCCTCTTCCCCCGTATAATATAATATATTTTATACATATATATATATTATATAAACGCGAACACACACACACACACATGATGCAGGAAAACGATCGTCCGATTTGCGAAGTCTTTAATATTCCATTTATTTTAACGTATATTATTCGTCGATATATATTCTTTCATTCCTCTATATAATATAAATATTATATATTTTTTTGAAATTATTAAATATTTTATAACGTTTCCTTTCGGTATTATTTACACATATCACAAAAAAATATGTTGAAATATATTTTATAGAAATTTATATATTTTTTACTTCATATCACATTTAGTAATCAATATGGATTGTGAATCATGAAAGTATAAATTTTAAAATCCCTCAAAGCTAGCCGAATTGAATATTGAAAACGTGACTGAAATTTTTCATTAAATTATTTCTTGATATAGAAAATATTGATTTATGACGTAAAGAGTTAAAATCGAAACCATAATTTTCAATAATCAAAATTTGATAAGAAAGAACAAATATGATATATTTATTGACGATAAAGAAATATTAAAAAATATAATTAATATTAAAATTATGAATCAAAATTTATATCCTACTAAGTTTTAAATTATATTTTAATATACGTTTTTAAAAATATTTATTTATATTTCATGAAACATATAAAGGTTTACACAAAATAAATATATATAATATACGTATATATTTAAAAATATATAAAGTGTAGGAAAACGTGTCGAAATAAAACGATAAGTCGAAACATATCAAAAACTACCACAAGTCAGAGAAAAAAACAGAGGACAGAATGCAGATTTTTGTGCTGTAAATTATATACAGAATACATATATAAATATACATGGTGGTTTAAAATATTCCCATTTTCAAATATCAAATATATATATATATATATATATATATATATATATATATATATATATATATATATATATACTGTATTATACAATAGTAATTCAATTTAGAGAGAAATCAAGAAAATTTTATGAAATATTATTCCAAGTAATATTTGTTTAAAGTATTTTAATTCTAAGAAATTCGTTGTTTAAAAATATATATTTTATGATAAAATTAAATAAGATTTTTTTGATGAAAAATATTATCATATGTAAGTATTTTTCTTTTGGAGAATATTTAATATTTAAAACAGAGTGATATTTTTAAACCATTGAGTTATATATATGTATATATGAATATTCGTACATAATATAAGTTATATGTGCATAGATTTGTGCTTTATATCAGTATAATTTTCTGTGCGCGAAAAGAAAGCTTGTGCTCAGTATATTTCAAAAAACTGTGACAGATTGAATATAGTGTAAGAAAAATAGATTGGAAACTCGTGAAAAATAAAATCAAACAAATGACACTAAAATATAAAGGAAACGAAACGAAATCAAATTAGAATCGATGATATCTGAAAGTATTTTAAATGATGTCGTGTATTTTTTTAATACTTTAACATGAAAATATGTGTTGATATGTGTCAATCGTTAAGATAAAGTCGCGTCTAAAACTATTAATCAAGATATTTAATAAATGAATCAATCTTATTTTACTCGTATTAATCAATGTTATTTTTTGTTAGAGGTTACTATTATAATCTATATCTAAAAATCTCACAAAATCGTAAATAAAATTTTATCACGATACTGAAAAAAATATCTAACTACTCAGTATTATTTACAACTTCGTAGTAATATTCATACACTATACTAATATTTGTTTTATATCTATTTTATTTTATTAATACTTATTTACATATTCTACTTAATTTTAATTTAAAAAATATTTTTACATCTGAAGCATCATTATTATACGATAAATGGGGTAACAAATCTATTTTACTATACGAACGGAGTAAGTCTAGTTTATATATAAATTTTTAAAGTAAACACTAAATTAAAATACCACAAATTAGCACACAAAATTAGAAAATTATTAAGTCTGTATAGGTTTAAATAAAATAAGAAATAAAATCAAATAAACAATATAAATGTTTGTTTAATATAAATCTAGAAGAAAATTTTTACATATAAAGAAAATAAAAATAATATATATATGTATATATATATATATATATATGTATATATATATATATATATATATGTATATATATATATATATATATGTATATATATATATATATATGTATATATATATATATATATATATATATATATGTATATATATATATATATATGTATATATATATATATATATATATATATGTATATATATATATATATGTATATATATATATATATATATATATATATATATATATATATATATATATATTTATATTATCGAATATTTAACAAACATTTATTTTTATTAAATGTTAACGGAGAGGAAAATAAGAGGGTTCTACGAAGGATATCGATATTTTTCCACACATTATTAAAAATAATACATTCATGTACGTTATAAAGGAATTATAATATATTATTATGATATATATTTTTTTGGTAAATTAATGAATCACGTGAAGACGATTATATAACACGACAGTGATATTTTAATTTTTTAAATACAATGTCGTGCAATATGTTCCATAAAAAATATATTGTCTGAACGAGTCATTAATTTATAATCGTAAGGGTGGGGGGATTAATAATTATAAGCACGTTATGACACAATATATTCGTGTTGAAACCAAAATAAAAATAATTAAGATGGAATGGAAATACTAAAATAAAACAAGTGCATCACACGATAGCTAGCAGGCCATTCCTTATGTCAAAATCAAACGTCATATATTTTGTAAATTAAAAATAAAGTATAATAGAAATAAATAAAAAGGAAAAATACTGAAAATAATGATGTAAATAAAAATAACGTTAGAAATATTCAAATGAAAAAAAAAATCAAAAACCAAAACACCTACGTTAATCAAATTGGTCTGCAAATTTCAACGAATGGGGCAATTCATTAAAAAAATTCAACTCATAAATATAAATGTGGTGTGAGAATATAAGGAAATATTTAATATATATATAATTATAATATATATAGGTCGACTTTGTAAGATGCAATGTAATTATTTGTTGGATTTGATACCTTACGTACAACCAGCCACAAGCAAAGAATATTTTGTAATTGCTGAAAAGGACAAAATATTCAGATTTTTTAAAATGTATATCAAATGAATAAAGAGAGAAAGACGCGATTTCGAGGTTACGGGGAAGAAAAGCGGTGAATAAGTAAAAAAATAAATATAAATAAAATAAAAATAAAACGCAAAATACACACAATAAAAAAAACCATTGTGATTTCGATTTCACACAAGGGGGGGAAATTCGTAAGTGTACAGATTTTTTTCTTCTTTTATTCACACACATATATATGGTATATGTTTATGTTACAGACAGTTTGCACAATTTAGTTTTTCATGAAATGCCCGTTTTGCGTGCGTAATTTCAAAAAAATATGCGAAAATAACAAATAAGAAAGCGGCAAAGAAATATTTATTCGATAAAAATTCTCTCTAAATCACGTTTTACGTGTACTTTATGCTATATATATATATATATATATATATATATATATATATATATATATATATAATTGTATTTAATTTGGTTTATGTATTATCAAATATTACTTATCATGTAGCGAATATTAAAATATTGTTATTTTAATAATGATTATCATAATTATCTTTCACTAAAATAAACAATCTATTTATATTAATATATTTGCATCATAATACACTATATATTTTAGAATATTCTGAATATAAAATATAATCCTTTTAATATAAATTTAGAGTTATTTTGAAATATTATTTAATCTTATAAATCACATTTTTATTTAAATAAATTAGTGATATAATGTATCTACTTAATCTAAACTCATTTTTCATATTTTATAGAGATTTAATTCATATTTATTGTATATAAAATATTAGTAAAATTATATAGAACTTCAAAATCGAAGCAAATAAATCACAATCTTAATTTATTTTATAACATAAATTATTATTATAAAAATTAATTAGGCATTTCACAAAAAAATAAATCGTATAATTTTCTGTAACATACATATTATACATACAATATAACTGTTTAATATAATAAAACAAAAATCAATGAACGAACGTAGAAAATATATATTCGAGAACTTTTACAGTTCGTATGACATAAACAAATAAACTTGTGATATTTCATGAAATGTGAGATGAGTTTTGAGTGTGTGCAGTTTTCAACTGAAGAATGAAAAATATTTTAATGCAATATTGATCCATTCAAAAACTGGCAGTAACGAACATCGATTCATATTCAGCTCATTGAATTGAAAATTCACCAACAATTGAAAACGACCGATGTGAAAGCTTCGACTTTTATTAGTTTTTTACTCGCTATTTTTTTTTTACTATTATTATTGAATATATAATATGGCAAACGATGACTTTTGAACGCTGAACAATGCTTACTAATGCTTTTTCGAGTCGGATATGTAATCAAAATATTGCTTATGTGTAAAAATATATGAAAAGAAAATGAAAACGTGTTATATTTTCAGCGCTTTCGATTACGTATATTTCGATGAATATAATCATGTTTAATCAAAAAATAATAATAATAATAGAAAGCACTAAAAATATCAATCCAAATATGAAATGGAAATATAGCTTATAACACATTCGCACATGAATGAGTTTATAACTGAAAATATAAAAAAAATATATTTTATAAAATAAAGCGTAAAACAAATATATTATATAGCAAATAAACATATAATATTAAAATAAGGAACGCGTAGGAGTTTGGAATTTAGATAATCCCGATAATATAATAAGAATGGTATTGGTAAAAAAAATAAATTAAAACGATATTAAAAATAGAATAAATAATATTTCTTAAGTAGAAGAAATTTATACTTTTATCATTATTATATTTTATTTATAATATTAACGAGTAGATAGCGAAATGATTTTTGAACACAGTTAATTTTTATGTTTTTTTAAGTTGATCTAATTTATTAGAATTTATATATTATACAATCAAACGGCAGTTTTAAATATTGATAAATATTTTTATCTCAAAATGAAAAAGGTCGACAAGCGATGCATTTTCAAAAGAAAAAGTTGATCGCGTTTATATAAAAGTTGACCTACCTTTTATAAAGAATGGTATTATATAATCAGTGCCGAATATTTATCTAAATTATTAAGTTCACATCTTATTGCATTTTTTATACAATAAATTAATTTTAAATATTTTAAAAAGAGTAAACATTCATATAAAATTACAAAAAAATAAATAAAGACGTGTTAAACCAATAAAAATGTTACTAATTTTATCATTAATATAAATAAATGAAAAATAATATAAACAAAATATATTTTATTTATTAATTAATAATTTAAACGTATATTTTATTTATTGTTTATTTTTAATTTATTTTTTTCCAATACCATACACGTTTTTTATAACGTTGAAATTCTGGTCCACAGAAATCTGGCATTAGAATCATATATAAGATGTGATACGTGCCTTCAATCGTGATATAACGACGTCGATTTTCATCATAATTTTATTTTATATTTATATTATTAATATTTATGTGCTAGGATAATACAAATATGACAGTACATATATGAATTCATATATTATATAAAGAGAAAAAGGTCGTCACGTATATTGTGATTTAGCATGCTGTAAACTACGCATATGTATTTGTATTACATTACATATATAATATATATAAATAGAAATTATTATGAAATTTTCATCATTTACATACACATATTCGAATAGATTATATGTGTATTCATCATATAAATACGACAAAGAGTACATTATAATAATTGAAAAAATCAAAGATGTGTCGTAATATATAGATAGTGAAACGTGTGCCAAAATAAAGACAGAATAAGACGAGATATAAATAAATAAAAAGAATAAAACACAATAATAGCAACAAACAATAAAAGTGACCGTCTATGATAAAATGTAGAAATAAATAAAAAATCAGTATTATAAAAGAAATGGAAATAATAAAATATAACAAAAAAAAAAAACACTAATAGATTCCGCATTCGCCTAAAGGAGAAGACATAAATAAAGTATACATGAATTCAATTGAATTGAAAATATAATAAATAAAAAGGCGTGGATTTCGGTTTCACGTCATCGGATGAGGATGTAAGTGTACATAAAAAAAATATATAAATATAATAAAAATGTTAGTATTATTATATAATCATAATTATTATTATTATTATTGTAATTTCATTTTTTTTCGGTTCATTTTGTATGTTTGTTTGTTTGTTTGTTGTCGCGTCATTCGGCATACTTACGTTGCTTCCGATGGTACGATTTGATCGCCGATCAATTTTTCCGCTTTCGCTTGAGGCGGTGGATAAGGCTGTATCAAGGGTTGAGTGTGATACACGACTCCCGGTATCAAATCCTCTATGTCGTCCTGGAAAAAATTGAATTTTAATATATTTTTAAATTAAACGCGATATTACTTTCGCGGATGCGGAAAATCCGAGGAAAACTTCAGTCGTAAAACGTCGAGCGCACGTATTAATGTACTAATATATAATATACACACCTAACGGAATTGCAACGTTTTTCCGTGCATTTTATTTTTATTATAATTATTTTTTTTTATTATTGGGACGTGTATTTAGAAATATTTTGATTTTAAATATATTCGAAACGATTTCAACTTCCGTTAGTTTTTAAAAATGTAGGTGTTAAGTGTTTATTTTGAACGAAATTCGACCTAGATTGTTTAAATAATTAAGAACTTTCTAAATTGTGTAAATATACATGTGTTGCTTTATATGGACTGATGATATATTATTTGAACAATATGTATAATGTGAATTATTTTGATTGAAATTAAAATCAAAATATAATAAATTACATTTGATATTTTAAAATTTCAAAAATGCAATGTATTTTCAGTGATATTTTCTCATTTTTTTTTCGTATGTAATATATGAATAAAAAAAAAGAATTTATAAGCACTAACTTCGCTTCCGCTATCGTGAAAAATGGGACAGACGATTCCAGTTGAACACGGACGAGAAGTGGCCGGTCTGTCTTCCAAAGAACAAGGAATGCTTGGCATTTCAGAGCTGGAATCCATAGATGGACCTTCGGAACACTGGACATTCCTCACTTGGACTCCGCTGCCGCACGATACTGAACACTGCAATGTGAAAGAATAAAATGAATTCTTTAACGTTCGCGTCTTTTTCTTCTTCTTTAAATCTGAAACGAATAATGTGAACCGTCCATTATCAATCGACGACGTATAAAGATGAACCGTGGAATATTTTCATGATAAAATTGGATATTTTAGTCATCCGTGTGCGGTCGGAATCAATCTCAATTTGCGTGACGTAGGGGAAAGCGGAAATCACAGCAGCCATATTGTTATAGTATATCCGGTTCACCATACAGCTCAACCCTCGGAGCCATCACATCGTTGCTATCCCACATATATATATATATATATATATATATATATATATACATTTCCATTTTATATAGTGCCTTCCCATATATACGCGTATATGTGTGTTCCCATATAAACTTCGAAATATACCGATAAACCTCAAATCACGTCCGAACTGGGTGTGAGAGAAGCTCAAAATTGGCTTGCGAGCCGATTAACCTCAATATAATGTCATATGATGTAACAAAAAAAAACAACCCTATTCTCGAAATCGTCATCGATTGGCGACGTTTTTTCGAGAAAATTGTCCAAATTTTGTATCGTTACCTTTATTGATATAAATTTTAACTGAACTATTATGCTAAAGCGACGTATTGTTTTAGTTCTTTGAATTATTAATAAATAATTTTCTTATATTATTCAGTTTGAATACGCTATAAAGTAAATGTTTAAAAATTTTAATTGATATATTCTTAGAATATAGATTTTAAGCCGTTGCAGAATGAAAGTTACAATTATCTATTTAAAATCGTTATTTCTATGTCATTAATTGATGATTGGATGACATGAGGACGAGTATTATTAAAATAGTATTAAAAAAATCACTCAATAATTAATCAAAAGTTCTTTCAGATTATAGAAAAATAATTAACTAAAATAAAATTTGTTTAAAAAAATATAATACTTGATTTTTTGAAAAAAAAATTTGAACCTTACTTTTTGAATTCTCTAAAGTAACCTATATAAACTTATTTCATTTTTATAAGCTCAAAACATTAACTGAATTTTAAAATATATTATTCAACAAAAAATACATTATTATATACAAAAACATTATATTAATGGAAAATCACTATAATATATATTTTAGAGAAAAACAATTAAAAATTCTCGTCTAAACATTGTCAATTTATACTTAATAGTTTGTCACGTTGCGAAAGCGACACATTGTCAAATATCGTATTTGCGTTAAAAATTCACAGATATTATTATAGCGTCGTCGGATGCGATTCGATAGCGTTACAGAATTTTCACGAAATTTAATAATTCAAGAGATTACTTTACTCTGGCATACGCGAAAAATGCATTAGTGAAAATCCCCAACGGTGAGCTTCGAAAAGATGTATATCGATGCTTTTAAGAAATTGACGAAGCGTTCTCATATAACTTTCTTTGTGGCGAAAAAAATAAAATATATATGCCTGTTTATATGTATATATTATAATATATATATATATATATATATATATATATATATATATATATATATATATATGTAAAAGGAGAATAAAGATTGCAAGATCGTATCCACAGATAGGCTTTATAGATTTCGCTTACGTATATTTTTTAATGTTTTCACAGAAAAACGGGAGTTTGGGGGGATGCAAAAAAAATATAATTTCACATAACGAGCAACAATTTGTCGCGATTTCGTTGTAGATTGAACAATTTGGTGGGTGATTGCGGTTGATGAACGATTCATATTTGCAGCGTTAATGACGTTCATTTACCATAATGCGCATATTTATTAACTATAATAATAATATAAATCCCTGAAAATCGAGCGATATAAGTGCTTAAATATATATATATATTTTAAATTTATTCTTATTGGTGTTATATAATAAAAATTAAATTAGAAATATAATTATGTAAAACAATATAGAAAGAGCGCAGTAAAATTTGAATATAAACAATGTATACAAGTTAGTTTTCAAAGTTAAAATTTCTATAGTTTAAATATGAAAATTTTTATCTTTAGATATTTATATATTTTGATGGCTGAATAAAGTATACAATAATCTAATTTTAATTTGAGTGAAAATATTATATTTTTATATATCGAATGCTATGATCGTTAAAATTAAATATAATATGGTAATTTTTATTATCGGAATAAAATACATTTATATTCTTCGGACTTTGACCGTCGAATTTACATATTTGTATATGAATATACACAAGTATGAAAAAAAATTTGCCATCTTGTGTCGGAGCTTAAACGTTGGATTTTTATCGTTCAGGTTATCGGATCTTATTTAATCTGAAAAAAAGCAAGGCAAGGGATCACATTATACGGGAAGGTCGAGAGGAAAGTAAGTTTTTCTCTCTTCTCTCTCATTTTTTTTTTTCGATTTTTTTTCAAGGGGTTTCGGGTCAAACCGTGACTTTGCATACATTTAATTTTACAATATAGATGAAAAAAAAACGATGGAGGTCTTTTTTTTTTTTTTGAAGCGGCGAAGTCACATGCGCCAGGTGAGACCGAATTTTAATATGAAAGCCCTTTCGAAACAAAGATTCGCATTCGAATATAAGCGCGATATTGCCATCGAATATTGTTTCATTATTGAGATTTCCTGTAAACAATACAGAGAATGGGCCCCTCTTCGATTTTTGACAATATAATGTATTATTGTTATTATTTGGGGGATGACATCGGAAATGTTTAATTAAAATGTGCGTTCCCTCGTATGATTTAGTGCTCATATGGGATTTTCTTTTCAATGAAAATTTCAATGTTTTTAATAGATTTTCATCTATATTTTTCTCAATAGAATCGTGTATTATTATTTATTATTATTTTTAAATATTTGTTATGGAATATTTATATGATATTATATATAGAAATTATAGAGTATGCAATAAATCAATAGTTAATTACATATCTTTCAATGTACATAATGAAAAAATAACAGATTTATATTATTTTCAATAAAATTGACATATATATTGGTATAATGGAAATTTGTTAATAAATTCTAAAATTATTATTTAAATAATTTTTAGTACATATTAAGTCAGAAATTTGTATTAACTGTAATATAGTGCAAGAATATATATATATCATTTAAAACATTAAGTAATGTAAAAATCTGAAATTTTCAGACTTTTCGCATTCAAAGTGTGAAAACATTTTTAACATAGAGTTAAAAATAAAAATAGTGAACGAAATCGGCTTGATATATATTTAATTATATAAAATGTATGTAGTAAACAACACTAAAAAATTTATTATAATATATAATATTTAATACAATTTCATGTATTAAAATAATTCGTCTAATTTCAATAACTTCTATAGCGTAATATTTGTATTTCGGTTATAACATAGGTGGTCCATCCGGGATATTTGACTTTAATGCGGATTTAAAAGGCCACTCATGAATCATTCACACGTTTTATTGCATTATTCTATTAAATTTTATTATGTCATAGTCGACATGTATATGTATATACATATATAAATATAATATAATATATATATATTTTTTTTCAATGGAACCAGTTCGCATTGTGTTGCGATATTGCCGGTCGCTTACAAATGAAGATGTCTTCGCTGCGAGAATAATTACATAATTTATGGTCAACAATTGTGCCATAATTTATGACCGTGTTAAATTTGAACACTATGGGTCCGTGTGTGATTGAAGTTATTCCACTTTATGACCGACATAACGACCCCTACCATCGAAGGGAACTCACGACACTCGACCAAGGGTTTCCTTTTGTTTTCGACACGTTTGACTTCAAAGGACCACCACTGTTAAGTATACCTTTATATATATATATTATATATATATATATATATATATATATATATATATATATATATATATACCGCATAATAAAATATATTATTACGTATATAAAGAATATAAAATGAAGCGCAATATTAAATACAAAAGAATCGATGAGTTTTTAAAGTGCGTTCGTCTCTCGTATTGATTCTATTTTTTTTTAAAAGAGCGTATTTTATGTGCATTGTTCGAAAGGGGAGAATCGTTTATTCTTTCTAGTAGAAAATTTCTTATATGTGTGTGCATGCGTGTGTCGGTGATTGCTTCAAGTCGGTTTGTAAAAAGAAAAAAAAACTCTTTTTCTCTCTCGCTTTTTTTTCGGAAAGAGCACGCTTTGGCACCTTGGAGAAGAGCTTTTGGAAAATCGTTCGTGAAAAATCAGCGCAAGGTTTCCTTCCCTTTCCATATCCGAATCGTCGCCTCTTGGCAAACGAGTATACTTAAGTCACAAATATATTCAAAATGTCGCAGATTTTCTACATGTGTGTATGTTCGCATTGTAAAATATTTCGAATATAGTTTTTTTTAGTGAATTTTCAGTTGACATTTGTGTCTAGAAAATATATTTTGATTGTTTTTTTTTTCATAAAAGTCATATGATCTAATGTTATATTCATATTATTTATGAGCTACTTATATAACTGTCATATAAATATTATATTGACAATTACATTATATGTTAAAATAATATAGAAAATTTAAAAGCATAGATGTATGTAATATATATAAATGTCTATTATTATAATTAATAAAAATAATTGTATATTTCATGATAAAAGTGACTGTAATATTACTGATGAAGTTAGATTAATAAATTGCACTATGATGTCATACATATTGTTATATTTATAAAATTTTAAATTAAATAATACTTTATTGTAAGTATTTAACTATATCAAATGAAGTTTAAAAATTTTTATATGGTATATTGTACTTTATATACAATATGTTGTATTTAATCTTTTGAATCATCTGGCTGTTCAAATAAATTGTTTCTGGATTATTTCATTGCAGAATCAAGATATTGGTGATATCAAACGTGTTTTCTAAATGACAATCTAGTTTTTAAATTATATTTCTTTTTCCATTCTGCATTGCGGAAAGTTAATTGAAAACGAACGTTTGCAGAGATTTACGAGAACCAGAGTATTCCCTTTCCCTAGAAAATTTTCTGCCTTTCATTCTTTACAGATTACGTGTTCCGTTTTGTTTATCGCAAAACGAAACGACGAATGTGGAAAATACATAAAATGAAAAAAAAAGGTCTTGAAAATGATGAAGTCGACTTGTCAACAAAGGGGAAAATGTGCAGAAGGAAAACGGAAACTGAGAAAAACTACGAAATTCCATAAACCTCTGTGTGTTCACGCCAATCGCAAACACGATAAAAATAATTTAATAATTCTTTATAATTTAAAAATAATAATATGAAATTGTATTATTTCTAATATAAATACATAAAAAATAAAAAATAATAATACTTGTTATAAAAAAAAAGTTCATCAGTATATATAAAGATATCATAATTTCTAATAGATGACCTATTTTACTATTAAGTTTCCTAATTTTCCCAGAAAAGAGTTTCCCACGATGTAACTAATTGATGTATAATTACGTGCCTAAATTATCAAAGTGATAGTAGTTTCGCGTCAAACTTTGAAATTTCGAACATGTTAACCTATTTATAACATGAGTATTTCGTACTGCATATAGACCTAATTTTCACTTAACAAACTATAAACTGTATTATAAAATTTTATTGGAAATATTAAAATTGATTCAAAATTAAAATTAATTTTTGTATTATTTATATGAAATCAGAATTTAAAACGGTTATTATATAGCTAAGTGAAACGGTTGCTAGACCTTTATGGGGTATATTTGGTTATTCATCAGTATTCAAAATTCACAGTTTTGGGCGTAAATTCTCTAAATAATTGATCGCACCTCTACGTATTTCGAACGAGAATGAATTTAAACGACCCATTTAATTTCATAACTCCATCGAAACAAACTGAAATGACCATACAAACAAATAAAACAACTTCAAAGTATTCGTTCGTAGTTTCGAATTATTCCACAATGATCACAGAGTACAAGTGCAACGACAACATTTAAAGAAATTACAAGGGTGAATTTGTAAAGTACATTAAACCGTAACAAGACAATATCCCCGGTCGCGGAAATTGTCCTTTCGGATCCTTTGTACAGTTTGCAAACTGCACTCGGATATTATTATGTTTGCGTTGTAGTGTGACTATATATGTATATAGTTAGCGTATATAGTATGAAATTGTGTACAGGAATGAAGTTTATTACCCCAGACCAAGGAGCGGTGAGCCACTGTGGACACTCCCTGTCCGCACAGGGTTCCACGTGTTTGGGTCTATGTCCGGTACACGCCTCTTCCGGTACAGGAGTATAGGATCCGTTTAAGGCGTGAATGGCACAATGTACCCTACGGGTACGTGTACCACCTCCGCAACTCACTGAACATTCACTCCATTCTTCGGCACTCCATCTGAAACAATTTAGAATCACATTAGAGTAAGAGATAAATGAGGCGAGTAACAATTTATAAGTAACTATGTATTATTTAAAAATTTTCCTATATACTATTCATTCTGACATAATCGTAATAAGCTAAACTATATTTAATACAATTAGAACTGTAACAATTTGTAATCAAGATAATGGTCACTAATCAGTAATTTTTAATATAAACTGCAAAAAAATATAATATAACTATAAATTAAAAGAAATAAATTGAATTGAAAAAAAAGAAGAAAAAAAAGCCAGATTAAAGATATCTGTTTGTAAAACTTTTATATAAAAATTCAGTTTCATTTTTTTTTAATCAATATATGATCATTTAAATGATAATTTGTAATATTTATAGTAATTTTAATTTTGCAAAGTAAATGAATTAAAAGTTAATTATATTTATTAAACTGTTGAAAATATTTTCAAAATATATATAAATTTTTCATTATATTGTAAAATTAAAGATAGCTTAAATAAAACAGAAGAAAACAATATTTATAGAATGAAAATTATTTCTAGTAATTGAAAGTTTTCTAATTAAAAATATAAAATAAAACGATTCGATGCAATGCCATGATATTTTTAAACTAAATTTTATTGTTGCTATAAATTTTATTTTTATAATTAAAATATTTATCGATAAAATCATTATTACCATATATTAATATAAAATAACAGTGACTCGTGATGGGGATAATATTATTATATGGTGGGTCACAGTACATCAATTATAGGTCACAAGATAAAAATAATATAATATAATTTTTTCTGGAATCCGGGTAATTTTTATTGTAAATTGCGAGTCAAAAATAAAAATAAAAAACGCTAGTTTAATAAATATATGTATAAGTTTTAATTTGAACTAAAAGTGAATATTGGGTCGTATTCATTATTACATATAAACTTTAAAGTTCCTATAGGCCATAATAGATACGCTTTGAATTGCCAATTTTAATCAAACTGAATGCAAACAGTACCAAATTTCATCTAGAAGTATGCGGTTTCTAAAAGCTCCCCATTGATATTGAAAATATTCAATTTTAGTATGAAAACTTTATATATATATATATATATATATATATATATATATATATATATATATATATATACATATAATTTTATATATGAAAAATAGAACATTGTTTCAATTTTGTACGCATATAAAATAAAAATTTAAATTTCCATAGAATATTAATTAAAAATATTTTTATGCGTCACATTATTAAATGCATAAAAGTTTTCGGCTCTCGACGCAAAATTCGCCATCGTATTTATTATCGATATAAAATTTTTAATAATAGTATAAAGTAAAATAGGCTCCGACGCGAATATAATCCAGAAATGTTCCAGAAGGCCTTCGAGTCGTATTATAAGTTTATTCTTTTTTTTTCTTCGCCCTGAATTATTTATATATTCTAATCATTCGCCGAGCACAACAGCATGTTACATTATTAATAACGGCATTATGAATAAATAGAAGGAAAAAATGAGATAAAGATTTTTTTTTTATATATATACTTTCACGTTGCGTAGGTGGATGTTGCTTAAAAATTTTATTTTCAAGAGGCTTATAACCAAATTCGCACATATAGCGCTGAAAATAAGTGAAAACACTAAAGTACTTAACGTTAATTCAACTTTAAAACATTTTTTTATAATAACAAATATATATATATATATATATATATATATATATAGTAAGCAAAAAAAATTAACGACGTGGAAAATTTTTATTTTCACCACTTTTAACAACATTATAGTAAAATATCGGTACGCCTTAATAATATTTTTTTTATATTACATAAAAAATGTTCTCGTTTTTATATTAATATTGATAAAATAGAGAAACTTTAAATTCAACATTCAAAATTAATACTGAAAAATTTTTTTCATTCCTGCAAATAAAAAATATTGTAAAAATTTAAAATCGCACTTTTTCATATATTTTCTAAGAAGTTTCAAAGCACAACAAACACAAATAGAAAACGAAATAAAAATCAGTACATTTCTATTGAATATTTAAAACATTCGTATTGAATTGAATATATGATATTAATTTAAAATGAAACCTTTCGACAAATCTTTTATTCTCAATTATAATTAAAATATGAATCGAAAGAATACGTTTTTAAATACAAAATAAACATTTACATATATATTTATTGAGCATTATATACGTTATAACAAGTAATACAACGTTTTTGAAATTAACCCCGTTTCATACGTACAAATGGCGTACGCTTGTATTAAAAAAGAGTTCACAATCGTAAAATACGAAACCGTAAAAGCTCTGAAACATTTACAGCGTTTAATTCGTTTATTATTATTCTCCAGAAAGTGCACTGATGCATTTCGCTAACTACAATATTGCTGAAAATACCATAAATGCTTTATTTGCTACATGTAAGCTTATAAAATAATACGTGATAGTCATAAAATTGACATATTTATTTATATAAAATGTACATACGAATGGGGAACATTCGACAAATATATTCACTAACACTTTAAAGTATATATTATATTTAAAATATAATATTTCTAAAGCATTTTTTTCATCATTACTATTATAATATATGATACAATTTTGTGTATAAAATAATTAATTATTTTTAAAAAGTAATAAAAATATATTTTTTACACATACTTGGGTGGACATTGATGATTATTGCATTGTTGTACAGCTGGATTCGGTTTCTGTGAAGCATTGCATAGTTGTTCTTCGACGTCGCCGCCTGAAACTCGATTGCGACAAACCGGTCTCGACATTCTATATCCTGAATTAAATAAAAGGAATATTTCGTTCCAATATCTATTATACAGATAATACGTTATAATTAAGTCGTCGCATATATATATATATAATATATATAATCACATACCTCCGCCGCAAGTGGCCGAACATAACGACATTGGAGTCAAGTCCCATTGGTAAAGTGGTCTGGCGCAAGATGATCCATCACCGCCGCAAACACCGCATTCGTCCACTCTTCGATTAGATCCTATTCTCAGATCACATCCTACCCTCTAAAATGATAATAAAATAAAATAAAATTAAATTATCGTCATAGAGTAGATATAGAATTTTTTTTTTTACGATCAAAGTTGCACTATCGACAAAAGGTCACGACGTAAATTAGATTCGAGTTGAAATAGAAAGAAGAAAAATAATACATATATATATATATATATATATATATATATATACATATATATATATAAACGAAACGAAATTAATTGCAAATCGACCTTTCCCACTTTCGAAACGAACGAAAGGATGAGAATGTTCTGGTGCGGGAAATCGAGGTGGAGTTTTTGAAAATAAATTAAAATTAATTGATTCGTAATGGTTGTTCGGCGACACTTTCCATTATTCGCCGTAAATGGAAAAACCTGGCAGTTTGCTGCTCACAACGGAGAACCTTAAAAATGAAAGGAAAATGTGAGGAAGGGGAGTGAGTTTGGAGGTTAAAAAAAAAAAGACAATACAATGGAAGAAATCGCAATAAAAACGGGAGAGACGAAAGAACCCTTCATTTTCGCTAAGTCAAAAATTAATATGCATTGTCCCGTCAATTTCGCTTCTACAATATTATCGCGAGAATTAATGGAATTTTAATTTGGGTCATTTATCTGATGTCAAACAATTGTATAGCTGATTAATTGAGCAGCGTAAAAGTACAATCTTTTCATTGAGTAATTAATATTAGATTAACATTATGAATTTACACAGCATAAATCAAAGAGAATTTTGTATTGAAATATATTATATATAGTATTGAATTTCATAGACAATATATATATTTTTTATATTTTTGTTTATCTTTAGATTTTTTCATATTCATTTATATTTTTTTATGGTTAAATTACAAATTATGTAGAACGTTTTAATTTTAGATAAAGTATTGCAGAGTTAAAAGGAAAAACCGAGCAAGAGAAAGTATTATGCAAAGTTATTCTTTTTGTAGAAAATGTAGATAAAATTTATTTTTATTTTATACATAGAATATTTTCTTATGGCTTCATTATTGTATATTTAAAAAATGCAAAAAAGAAAAATAAAAAAAATATTATTTTATACATATTATTATTATATGCATTAAAAATATATGTTATAAAGTAAAAATAAATTACAGTTTTATAATGTAATATATTTGATTTTGAAATTATAGTTCAAAGAAAGATTTTAAATATTTTATTTACTTTTTTAATTATGTTGTATAATATCAATCATGAATTCACATTTCTCATTCATGGAACAATATATTATCAATCATTTTTATTATCATATTTATATTAGTTAGAAAATTTTGATAATTTTTTTGAGAGATAATACATCTATAAAAATTATGATTACACTGTATATACTGAAAACATTTAAAGTAATATTAAAAATAAATATAATTAAATAAATAAAGACGTTAAATTGTGTACGTTTATATAATTTAAATAACTTGAAGATTTTACGAGCACAATAAAAAGTTTTGATATAAAATGACGTAACGGCGAATTCCAGTTTTAATTCCGGCTGTTGTAGAATAAAAATGGCAAATGACGCAATACACATTACATTTTCATTATTAAAAATTGTAATTTATTAATTAAGAATATTCTTCCTTATAATATTTATAAATATCTCAAGCACTTTTTTTTTCACGTTCTCGAAATGAACCGTAAACGGAGCGTTTTAAACGTTTAAAAAATTTACATTGAATATCAATGTAATAGAAATTTATATTTATGAAAAGCTTTGAATTATTAACACTTAAACATTTGTCGGTAGGGGGAGGGGAGGGGTTGATGAAAAAAAAAACACTTCGACAATATGCAAAATACATCACGTGCAACACATAAAATATTTGTTTTATAGTCGAGTTCGTTCTTTTGTTGCGCATTACGGTTTATGCCGCGCTTTTTTTTTCACTAAAATAAAAATATAAGAAAAAATAAAAAAAAAAATATATATATATATATATATATATATATATATATATATATGTATCTAAAAAATAGAACTCGAATTCTGAGCGCAACGCGAAAAGTGGAAATACTACGTACATTATGACGGAACAAAAATAAATATTCAACACAATTTCAATATTTGCTCTGCGAAGCGTTACATAATTTAGCAGTACGTCCTATAACCGTTTGAAAATTTGCTTTCATATGTGTGGCAAACACGGCGAAAAAGCCTATGCATTTTTCGTGTGTACTTTTGAAATTTGGAACACGGTGTACATAGAAATATAAGCGTTGATGTATTATAATATATATATATTTATAGTGTTATTAGTGTAGCGGTCGATGGTAAGATGGAAAAAAGTCAAGGAAAATATAGAAATGGACGTACACGAAAGAAATGTATAAAAACGTGACGTTCGTAATGAACGTCTGTTCAATATGAAAATGTAATAGTATAGATAGATCAATAGTTCTATAATTCTATATATATATATATATATATATATACGTTATATGAATGTAATTTTCGTTTGTATATACAGTAATCACTCGTTTATATATATATATATATATATATATATATATATATATATCTGAATATAATAATTTAGAGTATTTTTAATGTATATATGAACATAACGTTCTATAAATACATTTATAGAACATTATGTAGTGGATAAATATTAAAATACAGAAATCGCAGATTTTCATGTATCGCGAATAGTTTTGTATCCGCGATAAGTGAAGTGTTACTTCACTTATCACTATGTTTATTTTTTATAAAATCGACTTGAAAAAAATTTATTATACTTTGTTTTATATTTAACTAAAATGTAGCGGTTTTAATAAGTTTTTTTGGCTCACTTTCATTCATAAAAGATAAACAAGGAAGAATGCTTAAAATATAAAGTGATGTAAAATCTGTTTATACTAAAATATAAAATTTACATAAATAATTTAATTTTTTATAAAGATTTCAGCAAAATTAAAATAATAACGAATCGGGATATTATAGATTTACGTATAATTTTATATAAAAATTAAAGTTTTTTGATATTATTTATAAAGAAAAGTATTCTATTTAAATTTATTTTATTTAAATAATATTATTGTACTTAAATGTGAATAATATCCTGCTTCTTGTTTAAGGATAAGTTGTGAAACGTGCCTTGCCTTAAGAACAAAATGGCGGAGCAGCGTTTAGAGTGCACTTCGGTTAGCTGTACGATTTTAAAAGATAGTTGTTAGAGAACGGTTTAAAATGAGACGAGACTAAAGATAAGAAACGGAAAGTGAGAAGAAGTTAAAGGATGTGATAGGAAAAACTTAGGACAGATGGCCGGGTGGAAAAAAAGAGGAAAGCGACACTGACACAGCACCGAAAAGAAGACGGCCATGAGGAAGAATTTCGAACGGGAAAAAGAAAACGATCGAAACGAAGAAAGGGAAAGAAAAAATAATAGAAAGAGAAGAACGGTCGAAGAAAAAGAGAAAAGCCATTGTGTTTTAGTTTTCACAATAGTCCAATTGTTTTTCCTTCTTGAACACGTAAAGTACATTTGTTAGACGTCACGCTTGACAGTCGCCAACTCGAACGAGAACGGACTCTTTGGACGTCGACCTTAATTAAAAATTCTCTAATTAAGCGAAAGCGAAATTTATATTACACAAATATATGTATGTATATATATATATATATATATATATATATATATATATAATAATATAAACGAATATATACATATTAAATATCTACGCTGAAAAATCTTATTAAGCGCTGAATTAAAACGGCCTTCACGCGATCAACGTTATAATAATGTCATATATATATATATATATATATATATATATATATATATATATATATATAATATGTATATTTTTTCTGTAGAAAAAAGTGTATATTTTTTTCAACACTTCGCAATCATCTTGCGGCCTTTAATAACTTAAATAATAGCGTGCAAAAACTTCGCTGCAGCTTTCTTAATATTTAACTTGTGTAACGCTATTAAGTCTTTATGATTTCATTGAGCTTTTGGTGTGCGCTCTCGTAAAAAGTTTTCAGAACATAAAAGTCTAAAGAAGACTTTACCGCCGATGATTCTGAACATTTACTCTATTAGTAAATGTTATTAAATGTATCAAATGAATATACAATTTTTATTACGCTATTTTCAGTTTAAAAATGCAATATGTACATAAGAAATTATTTATAAAAAAAATATCTTTTATATTAAAAAAATATTATAATATTTCATTATATTTTCATGTAATTTTAAGAATATAACGGCAGAATTATGATCCATTGGTTTTTCACTAAAGTAAAAAAAAATATTTTATAATGAATGATTAAATAATTCAGAAAGAAGTTAATAGTAATTTCATAGAAATGATGAGATGTTGAAAAGATAAAATTTGTAATTAAAAAACTTTTTAATAGTTTTTTTTCTCTTATATTAAAATCTTTGATTAATCTATTTGTACACTTTTTTTAATTAAATATATAAAATTATAGTCAGACGATTTTTTATAATAATTTGGAAAAAAAGAAGATTAGTATACTGTTTCATTGCATTTAAGAGAGTTACATTGTTTTTTTATTTGAAAAAGAAGATTAAAAAGTAAAGTTTGAGGATTTTTACTTAAATTACATATATTTAGCATTCAGATAATTCCTTTTTTTTATACTTTATGAGAAATTAACATTATTGTATGAATAAAAAAAAAAATAATTGATGTTCAAATTATACATATTGGAATAATAATCAAAAATTATATTTTTCTTATTGGAATGCATGACAATTTTAAAGAAAAAAAAATTCACTATAGAAAATTTGAAAAATGTTGACATGCAGTTTTCAGCAAGTGAAAAAAGGATACACCGTAGCCAAAGGGAAAACGTTCAATGTGTAACAGCAAGCAAGTTTAACGAGTTACGTGACCAAAGGAGAAAATCGACACACTTTCCGCCAAAGGTGTGGGCGCTGAAGAACGTCCATCCCTTCGTCTGCTCAGGGTTAGGGAAGTGAGGGGGGTGTAAACTTCGTTTGAAATTTCTACACCGTTAAATTTGCACTTTGTATTTAAATATGCGAAAATATGGCCGGGGTTAGAATCTTTGTGCCGCCCCGCCCAGTCAGCCCTGGGCCGCCCGATCCGCCCTTTTTGTTATGAATGGTCGAGGACGTGCCCCACAACGTTGCCGATTCCATAGTGGAAAACATCGTAAGGGTGGTCTTGCCTATAACCGCCGTTTCGCGGAGAGAGGGCACTAAATATAAATTGCTCCATATTTCCAAAGATTATTCAAATAACATTGGGTGATAGCCGTGGAACGCTCTTTTTAACACCGTTTTAAATGAAAATCGATATTTATCTCGCTATATATTATCGAACGCTCTTTTTTTTTTTTTATTCTAGCTCCTATTATATCTTCGCGGACCAATCATATAATAAAAATAAAATGATCGAATTGATAGTGAGATTGTGCGTATTTAACGTTATTGTGTCATATAGCATAAAACGATTCCATTATTATATAGTATTTATGATAGTATTAGAAAAGTTATATGACAAAAAGTTTCAGCTTTAATGCGAAAAGTATGAAATATATACAAAAATATTACTATTCTGAAAAAAAAGATACATTAAATAATATTTTAGAAAATAGTATTTTGTAATATATAAAATAATTTGTAATAATATATTATGTATATAAAAAAAGTTTTCAATTAAATAAATTTATATGTATAACGAACATAAAAAAAATAGATTTAATTAAAATTAAAATTTTATTCTATTATTAAGATACTAGTATCTATAATTATTAAAAAGATATTGAAGATGAAAATTTTTAATCTGAAATATGGTAAAAATTAATTTTTATATTTATTAAAAATAGTCATGGATAAAATATATTTTTTGAATGTTGCATGAAAATAGTCGAATAGTGAATTATATAATAGTTTATATACACACATACAAAACTTATTTCTCAAGAACTATATTCAAAGTTTACAACTTGTCATACACTTATGACGTTAAGTCGTATTTATTAGACAATTCTAGTTTTGCAGATGCGATATAGAATTTGTTGTTTTCCCAGTACAGTGAATTTCGCTATTTTTCTTTATAAAAAGAAAAACTATTACATCTATAAAATCAACAATCATCCTCCGTACGACGTATAATATTACGTTATTCGAGAATGCAAAAAAAAAAATAATAATAATATCTAGAATAAATGAAAATAAAAGCAATCAACTGAAAACGTACCATAATATTTTAGGACATAAGTGTGAGGGGATGAAGAGAGAAAAAAAATAGGAACAAAGGGCAGCAATGTTTCAAACAATGGTGATTCGCGGCCACTTTTCGTGTTGTGGTTCCACTAACAAGTTTTTTTATTCGCATCCCCTACGCACTTCACGCGTGGGGCTTCGAAACCTTTTCTGATTCAATTTTCGCATTACGTGTTTCCTCTTATGTGTCTGAATTTTCTTCTTTTTCTTACCCCCACCCTCCTATATATATATACATATATATATATTTATATTGTTTTCTTCAACAATCGCGACTACCTTAAATATATTTGCTGTTGGTCGTTTTGCGTTTTCCGGAAGAACGATGACTCAGTTTATATATTTATTTTCCAAAATGAATAGAAAATATTCTTTATCTTAAATCATATATCAAGTTTAATTTATTGATATATTAATATTATTAAAAAAAACAATTAAGATTTGATTTTTGTTTCGTTCTGGCTACTGAATATTAATATTAGATATTCTTTTCCAAAATTCATGTTTATTAATATATATTATAATATTGATGATTATATTAAAATACTTTGTATTATTGTTTAACGTAGAATATTGATATTCACCATTTAAATCTAAATGTTTCATAAAAATTATCCTGTATAAGAATAAGTTTTAATGATTTTCTTTTATCAAGAAGAGCTTTTTTACTTTAATTTAACAAACCGTTAAAAATGAATACATTACAAAGTTTTAATTGGTCGTATTCTTGTTTTCGAAATCGTTTTTATCAAAATTGATCCATTTATGCCGTAATATATCAGCTCTTACATAATGAAAATTTGCCTGTATTGATTTTATAACTCGGAGAAAATTCATAATATAGTAAATTTTAAAAGTTTTTATTGATAATAAATTTACTATAAATGAAAGATATATTTTTTATTGATATTTGTGACTTAGAAATTATATAAAATTTTGCTATTAAATTCAAATGAAATAATTCGATCTTTTGAATGACCCAATACTATTCAGCCTATTAAAAAAGTAATATTAAAGATTTAAAAGTAGAAAATATAATACTATATATAATGTAAACATCCGTTTTGAAATGTAACATTTTATAAAAAAAAAATACATAAATAAAATTTTACGTCTTAATCGAATTGAAATATACAAATAAATAACCAATAAAAAAAAAGAAAAGGAAAAATCAAAAACTTTTTAAAAGCCATCGCCGCTAAACGATTCCAATCATGAAAAATAATAATAATAAAAAAAAGTAAATAAATATAAACAAAATCAAAATAATAATAAAAAAAAATCCAATAAACCGTAGAAATTTATGGTACAAAAATAACATGGACGAATTCCAACTATTCGAAGCGATGAAAACCGATTGAATTTATATATATATATATATATATATATATATATATATATATATATATATATATATATATATATATATATATATATATATTATATAGTTATTAAACTGTTAGATTTGCGGGGGCTATTCGTTTTAATTTAATAACTATACGTGTGCGAGATTAAAACACTAGCCGGGTTCGGAAACAGTGTTTCGGTTAAAATTGATTAAATTCCGGAAAATTTGAAAAGCGAATACCGTTCACTTTTCGCGGAGAACGCGCGGAATTCTCATATTTCATACGGTCTGCACCCTCGTATCATGGCTTCGATAAAGAACCATTAAGTGGAATATAATGGCCGAGTACAAAATTTTAACACTGTTAATAAATTGATAACACCCCCCAACCGTCTAAGCGTAAACCGACCTCCTCACACCATTATCGTATTACGTTACGTAAGAATAATAAACAATTATTATCGAGTTTACGCGTGTGGAGCGTATTAACAGTCGTTCATTTTTATTTTGAAACAATTTTATTTGTTAGTTTACATCTCTATCGATGTCATCACCTTTGAAATCGTTCTCATTATATTATATATTCTCAAAACTTATGGAACACAATCTTTGGAATAGCTTTGAGCTCTTTCAGTGATGCACTTTAATTACATATATGTTTGTAAAACGACGAAGCTTCAAAGTTTTTTTTATTGTACGCACGGGACTATGTCTGGCGAATATGGAGGTCGCGACATCATTACAGTGTTGTTTTCAACCAAAAATTTACAAATTTTATTATTTGTTGAACAACAATTTATAAATTTTCAAGTTTTTTTTCAAGTTTTGAACACACTGTAGATAAAATAAAAAGTTTTCTAATACATATACCCAAAAGTAATCTTAAAACTTAAGGGGATGTTTTTTTGTTTAACATATATTAATTAAAAATATTAAATTATCTTTAAATATTAATATATAAGTAAGTATAGTTTTGCAAACGGTTGGAGACATGTATTGAGAGCTATATATTTTTATTTCTTTTGTATATAAAAAAGACTTTTTCTCTACTAAAATATACAATTTAAACGGCCTATGCTAATTAATAAAAAGAGTTACGTCGACTTGTACATAACCGTAGACGCAACCCTCGCGTTGTATCCAATAGGGGTCTACGATGGCAGGGGAAATCCGTTGAATTTAATCGCGGCGCACGCATAAAGGAAAAGGAAAGAGCAAGGTTAAAAAAATAATAATAAATAAATAAAATGAAATAAAATAAAATAAAGAAGAGTAGGGGCGGGGGGAGCGCGATAAAAACGAGCTCTGAAAAAAATGGCATTTTGCGAAAATTTACGTCGAAAATAATGTCATCGTTTTGTTTGTTTTCGTGTAACGGTTGCAATATTCTCGAATATGTGTATCAGAGCTCGAATATTGGGGTATAAAAGAAAAAGATTTCGCCAGGCCTAAGTGGTATAGTTGAATGATGACGTCACGCAACGTGGAAACAGCCTTATAAATCAACGGCGACCATTTATTTTATTTCTTCTTTATCCTAAACGTCTTCTGTTCTTCTACGTGAGTTTGTCTGTTTGTGCGTCTATCCATATGTGTCCTCGGTGACAGTGAAGATTCGCCTATGAAGGCTACACAATTCTATAAACCTCCTAAACTTTATTCAATTCTCTATATATTCATGTTTTTCATACTGTCATCTTGTCTAGTCTCGGAAGAAAATCACTTTTGATTTTTCAGTACGTTAGATTATTTTTCTTTATCGTCAACAATTCTACTACATGTTTGTCAACAATTTTTTAAATATATTCTTTTAGATCATTTGTGTTTATATATATATATATATATATATATATATATATATATATATATATATATATATAAATCAAGATTGTAAAAGATCACTTATAAAATTTTATTCTCTATTTGAGTAAAATATAATTTTATTCGAAACATTATAAAGAAAGAAAACCCGGCGATAAAAATAACATCCGAGATTTATGTATATATATATATATATATATATATATATATATATATATATATATATATATATATATATATATATATATATATATATATATATATATATATATATATAACGATTCAACACTGAAAAAATAAAACCCGAAAATTCAGAACGGTCTACATTGAATAATTTTATATTTATTTTAATTGAAAATCTTTTATAAATACACAATATATATGATAAAATAAAACCCATTTCGTTCGCTTTGTAATTCTGTTATATGTAATTAAGTCCGAGGGTGGATATTATAACGTTTTCTTTAACGATGCGAGTAAAATCGTCGAAGAATAAACGTTTAAAATTTTCCGAACACAATAGACCAAAAATCCTATATATATATATATATATATATATATATATATATATATATATATATATATATATATATATATATATATATATATATATATAATTTTTATATAAATATAAACGCGAATATTATAAATGTGAAAAAATACGAAAATATTGAAACACATTTACGAATGATTTTTAATCATGTTATGAAAAAATTTCTCAGGTGGAAGCAATAAAAGTGAAAAGGCGATTGAAACGGTGGAAATTTTCTTTTTCTCGGAAGGGCTCCGTTTTCAAAAGAGGTTCGCGAAATAAGCGAGATAGAGTATTTCTGTTTTTCTTCGGATAAAAAAAAAATTGAATAACTTTTTCATCGCGCGCGAAAGGAAAAGAAAAATCTGTGAAAAATGAACGACCAAAAACATTTACATTATAAGACCTTTCATACAAATCTCGCATATCAATAATAATATTAACAATGGAAAAAATATAAATATACAAGTAAAAATATATTTATCAAACGAAAAAATTAATTACTTTATCATATTAAAATTAAAATTTCAGCACATTGGATATTCTTATAAATGCCATATATAGATTTTAACTATAATATTATTGTTTAGCACGTATTTTATGAAATAGAGTTAAAAATATATTTGTTTATCTAATGAAAGATCGTGGATTTTAAATAACATTTATAAGAGATATTATGTAATATTAAACTCGAAAACGGGGATTAATTCCACAAGGACTGCGATGTCACTAATTTTTTCAATATAATTATTATAGAAAAGACTTGGACATAAATAAAATAATTATTTACTAATATTTTATAATGAAAAAAAATTGTTGATATTTTTATTGTATTATATATATATGAAATATTTTATAAACAAATAATATAGAAATTCAATAACATCTCAAACACTTCACTGTAAAACTGAAAGATTGAACGTGAAATTGCTTCCACAAAAGGAAATAGTGCTAAGGGACTCGAAAATACAACACCATCAGAACGCGCAGTGTCACAGTTGTATTTTTTTTTGCCTTTCATCCATTTATATATATATATATATATATATATATATATATATATATATATAATATTACATATAGATATGTAATACAAAGAAAATAAAGGTATCTTTACGCATTTTTTCACTCTCGAATTCAACGTGCGAATCGTCAAAAACTTGTGTTTCAGCTGAAGGTTTGGACTCTTGACGTAGCGCGTGCCTGCCTTACCAAGTGTTCAGAGTGACGCGCGAGTGGAAAAAGTAGAAAAAAAAAGCGGAAAAAGAAAGAAAAAAAAAGGAAAGAATTTTTTAGATTTTCTTTAAAGTTACGAAGAAAACTTTCAAACGATTTTCTCTCGGTGGTTTAGACTCGAGTTGAAAACATATGTACTCAAACGTGACTCAGTCGTCTCTTACGGGGGACGAAAATAAAATGAAAAAAAAAAAAGGTAAACGAGGAATGAAAAAACAAGGAGGCGGAATTGTCGTAATGGAACTACTCCATGGTAGCCAAAACTACTATAAATCACGTTAGAAAATTTTTCCTCTGAAGCAATTCCGCATTATTTTTTTTTATATTCTTTTTACGGAAAAGCAATTCAGAATTTTTGTGACAAAAAAGTGCTGTTTCATACGAAAGTAAGTCACTGTAACACCGCAAAGAGTGTGTTTATACTACAGTTAAAATTAAATTAATTAGCAGATTAAAAGTTTATATTAAAATATTCTTAAATTTAAAATTTATATTCAAAATATCGAAAGTATACGAAGAACTGTTTGATATATCAAATATTTTATAGTAAAAAAAATGTTCTTTTTTTAAAGTTTTTATTGAATTTTTTCTGATTTAAAATGTATATATATATATATATATATATATATATATATATATATATATATATATATATATAACGTAATTATTAATATTACTTTATATTATAAAAAATATTTATATATATATTATAGTATCCATACCTTTTACATGACACCATCCATGATACCGTTTACAAATAACAATTTATTATAAAAACAAAAAAAAATGAAATAAAATAAATACTAAAATTATAAAAAATAAATTTAAAAATTATATATAAAATAAAAAGTATTGCATTGTTACATTAAAGCAGTATGTACAAATAAAAAGTATGGTAAATTGCATTAATAGTCGTACAAAATTTGATCGTAAATGCTGAAATATTTTACATGAAATTATATAATAATAAGTCAAACTTCGGCATAGCTAGGATCTATATTTTGATAATGATGAAATAAATTATTTTGACGCGCATCTATAGTATATATGGTATATGTACTTTAAAAATCTTGTTTATATATAAGATTTAAAAATCCAAAATCAAGAACCACCTTTTTAGAGAATCGTTGTGTTTTTTTTTTTTTTATCTTTTCTTCTGTACGAACATATGCACATACATTGTGTTTCCATACAGTGATGTCGGTTTCTAACCACGGACATGATTGATAATGATGAATATTTTGTCCGCACTGTGCAGGCACTGTCATCGTGCAAAAATGCAAATTGCGAACCGTTCTCCATTTAAATTAAATTATATTAACGGCGTACCCAAAATAAATTTACATTTATTACGACACTGGGTCGGTCCGGTATATGAGAGGACAGCCCGAAGCGCATACACATATATATATTATATATAAAAAAAAAAAGAAGAAAGTTTAATATATATTTAGGGTTTTTATACGAGGTGAGTCAAAAAAATATAGGTAACTTTAATTTAATACGACATACGTCTTAAGTTTGATTATAATATTTTTTTTTCGATATATCAGTATAATATATGGTATATAATATAAATTATTTTAACATTTTTGTGTTTGTTAAATACTACTTTAATTTTACAATTTAATCTTATTAAATGATCTTCGCAACTCAAAATATAGATCATTGCTATGCTGAAGTTTAATCAATTACTATATGATTTCATATAAAATATTTTGGTATTTATGATCAAATTTTGCTTCAATTTCTTTCGATTTTGACAGCTGACCTTTTAAGGTACGACTATGAACTGACTATTTTTATTGATTAAAATATATTATTTTTCATTAGTTTTATTTTTAAAACGTTTTTTTAATTCCTTTTTTATTTTCGATATATAATAAAAAAAAACGTGTGTACTTCTAATGATCTATAACACACACGATCCACTTGTATTAAATTAATTTATATAAATTATCAATTAGTTGTTTGTTATAATATTATCGATTGATGATATATTAAAATATATATCGGATTATTAAAATTTGGTAATTTTGCATTTTTTTTCTTTGAGTCACGGTATAAAAGTATATAAATAAAGTGCGGGCACTTTGTTGTGTTAATCATGGTCCACGGATGGCCAGAGATTTTCGGCAGAGCAAATAAGTACTGGTCTCTGCCCTTATTTATGTGCGAGCCCTTACGCATTTGTACCCCCAAAAAAACCGCCCAAACCCACCCCCTGTCATGTTTTCCCTTTGTGGTGTTCGCACAAGGAGCCGGCAATGACCCGGCAAATTGTAAAACTGGCTAAAATCTGCATAAACACCCGGTTACTCTATTTTCTCATGGTCTTTCTCTTTTCGGCTCGGGGTTTTTTTTCTCTCTTTTCTTTTTTTATATATTTTTTTTTATTTTTTGGTCTTTAGCTTTTTCTACAACACTGACTGGTGCGGTTACATCAGTGTTGTTTTGTCAATATATCTACCCACTCAGGCCGTATTCGCCAACGAAATACATGTATAAAAGCGTATATACATATTTTCTTTTGCGTTATGAAAAGGAAAATTGCTACATAAAAATTTATACGTCTATAAATCCGATTACTGGGCCTCGAAGAAAGAGCGAAAAAAAAATGTGGAGAAAAGAATTTTACAATGTATCCGCTGCTTTCTTTCTTTTTATTAGAAATTAATTTTATACGCTTTCGCCGCGCGCTGTATTGAAAACGATTCAAAAAACAATGTAAAAATTTATCGTCAGAAAATATTTCAGTGACATTATAAATCTAAAAAGTTATCTTTTCTTTATGGAATATTATTGATTTATGATATTTCGGCTTCACTTCGGCGATTTAACATTTGTTAAGTTCACTTTCCAAAAAATCGAATTACTCATAAAAATAAAATGAAATAAAAAAAAAACATCAGTGATATGAAGATTTTTTAACGTCTAACGAGTCAAAGTACGACCGTTAAAATATGACTCGTATAATTCAAGAATTTAAAGGTCATGACATTGAATCCATTATATATGATTTCTTAAAAATGTATATAAATCTATTAAGTTTTCATATTTGTAAAAATGATTAAACGGTCATAAATATTATTCCAATCTAAAAATGAAAATTAAATATTTTTTATTTTCATTTTAATAAAATATATTTCTTATTCTTGATATTGTGTATGATATATAAAAAAATCTGAGTAAATAATTAAAATTATATATTTATGTAAAAGTGCAAAAAAAAACGTTTTTCATCATTTGAGGGCCATTTCCAATTATTTACTATTGAAACAAATAAATATACTATTTACTAAATAAAATACGAAAAAATCAGTATAAACGGACCGAAAATCGTTTAAGTATGAAAAAAAAACTCGCAAATTTTACAATGGATTTCCTTTGTAAATTTAATTGACGTTTAAATTATGCGCGCATTTGGGACACGCACTTACGTCTATGCCGTGTATATATATATATGTTACCGGCACGGTCGTGTATCTTATATAGAGGTGCGTGCGCGCAATAAATAGATAATGTTTCGAAAGACCTATATCGTGTGAAATGAAAAAGGGTTTTTATGTTTTGTGCGAAATCAAATTGTGACTGTCCCCGATGGTGATATATTCAGACTGAAAACGAAACGGACGGGTCGACGTAAAACGGTTTCTAAAACGAATAAAACAACTTAAATCGCATACAATTTGCATGCTTATATACGCTTAAGCATAGTGAAAAATACGTATGTATTTATATATATATATATATATATATATATATATATATATATATATATGCATATTTATAAAACGCGTATCATATGTGTTACTGGCAATTTTGGCGCGACACGATGAAAGCTCGTACCGACATGTGCGTATATAATATGATTTTGAGAGAAAAAAAAATGCGTACGTATTTGTCACACTATTTTCAATAAGCGTCGTCATTCGGCAACTATAAGATTTTCAGTATTTATATATAATAATATAATAAAAAAATATATATGAAAAATAAATTATATGATGCATTCGTTTATAAACGACTTTATAATATATATATATATATATATATATATATATATATATATATATATATATATATATATATATATATATATATATATATAAATAAAACCATATATATATTTATTTTAACATGAAAAATATCTGTATGAAAGTTTTATTGCTCGATTTATATGGACGTCGAAAAATGGCTATAAGTTATGTTTGATTTTTGCAATCATATAAAGTGCTCAATATGGTCAGAATTAATTTATATTATTCTAGATTTTGGCGAACTATTTGTGTAAATATTGAAACTATTTTAATCGAAAAGTTAGAAATTTAATTTTAATATTTTTAGTTTTCAGAAAATATTTTTTTTTTCGCCAATTTATAAAATAAATATTAATCTTCTATGATCAAATCGAAAAATTTTCAATTATATGTTTCAAATATATTTGATTAAAAATTATTTTATTATATAAAAATGTATATACTACGAAATATATATATATTTAAATATCATAAGATTTTCTTGATAGTGAAAATAATGAAAATATATAATATTACATGACAGCTTTACAAAGGCTATTTATTTTTATTTGTTTTACGATTCTTATAAAATCAATTCGTTAATTTTAAATTATAAAAATCACAATTTTTTTATATCACATTAATGTTACAATATGTCTCTCTATATATCAACAAATATATAATAATATCGATTTTTCAACTATATAAGTACAAAAACGTTTTAAAAATCGAATTGAAAAAAAAACAATTATAAAATATTATGTTGAATAATTTATTTAATCAATGTATTAATTATTATATTAATTAAGTAATATTCCGAAACATTTGCGTTCCGATTCGTCCGTCACAATCAATGCAAACAATAATCAATTAATTTATACCATTACGAGAATATAATATGCGTTTAATTTCTTTCAGAGATATGTGTTCGGTAATTAGCCACGTTAGTTGAGTAGGCTTTCACATGTTATGATTTATTTATGCATTCGTTACAAGAGGGGGGGAGGGCTCTATATGTGAATATATAAATAAATTACGAGTTCGTGTATATTTTGCCGTTAAATAAATAAATACATATATTACACCATATGAAAAATTCTCTACATATGTTTGATAAGAAGAGGAAAAAAATGTATAAATTGTGGTTTTCGTCATGTTCGCTGTGTAATATAACAAAATGTATGATATATATATATATATATATATATATATATATATATATATATATATATATATATATATATATATTTACGTGTGTATCGTTGAGGGAATTTAGGCATGTAATTCATATTTTCTTCATAAGAATTTTTTATTGGATATTTATGAAACATAGTATGGTGCGCATTGTCACATGTTTCGCAGGTTAAGGAATATGAATTTTTTATATGTCATCCGTGACGGAAGAAATAAATTTTTGGTGCACCGTTGGGATATACCGGGATTTTTCGGTTGTAAACTCGCGGCCGAACTGATATAAATCAACCCTTTTTTCCGCATTGTACGCGAACCGGTTTAAGGGCTGATACGAGACAAAAAAAATAATAATTCGTTAAAAATCGCAAAATAACGGACGTATTAATTAAAAAAAAAAATCGCTTTATTATTATTATTATTATTTTATATATGTGTGTGTGTGTGTGTGTGTGTATTAATTTTGGAAATAATTGAATGTGCCGTTTTTGTCACCACTTGGATTAATGCGCAACAATGACTATTTTTATTAATTTCTTTGTAACTAATTTCTATACACTTTATAAATAATATTATGAAGTGTAAAATGACATCATTTTAAATTGAGATAAGATTTTCTTATATTTATAGAACTGCATTTTTGATATTGAAACTTTCAAACTGTTTTTGGTTTAATTTTGATAGTTTTATCAGACGGATTACTAATGATTATATAGATCAATATATTGTTTTTTTTTTAAAAAAATTTCTAAAAACTGTTTCTCTAGGTTTCAAAAATTTGTTCAATAAATCCATATATTCTATACAAAACAACTAAATAGCAGAAATATATAAAATGTTAAAATATAAAAACTTTATACATTAATTTATATGTATAATAAATTTAAGTATATAATAAAAATTTGTCAAAAACCGTATGAAAAATCTCGAATACAAATGGTCAATATGAAAATTGATATATTTTTAACGTATACTATAATTTGTAATATATTTTGAGTGTCATACATTTTCAATATATTCAATTATAAAATATGAAAAAATCAATTTAGTAAGTGATTTTGAATGTAATTTTACATACCTGACATTTTCCATTGATACACATATCCAGACTTCCGTGTCTACAACGAGTTCCGTCTTGCACTCGACTCGCTAATTGAGCCACGACGACCGCCTCTTCGTCTGCTTCGCCCAGCTGAAGCGGTCCATCCTGTATAAAAATTAAATTATATACACTTTTAATAATCGGCACGAATGATAATATGATAATGAACGCGAAAATAACGTGCGATGGTGAAGAGAATGGTACGTGTTGTGTTGCGGGAAAAGGATACGCGCGTGTTTTTCCATTTAATTTGAATTTGTTTAATAAACGATGCGAATACCTGAGGATGTGAATGTGGAAGTCCTCGGCATGTGAGAGCGCAGGGTTCGGTCTCTTCATAATGCGGAGTCCATGTCAGCAAAGCTCCCTCGTATGGCACTTGATTGAATGCGGCACACTGATGCGCTCTGAAGTCTTGATTATCAGGACACGGCTGTGAAATGTAATTAAAATTTAGATAGCTCTATCAAATAGTTATATATATATATATATATATATATATATATATATATATAACATAGTGTATTTCAAAAACTATATATGTACAAAATAATTAAATTTATATATGTATATGTCATATTGTTTCATAAATTATTATATGAAAATATTATAATAATGTTTTATATATAAAATATTGGGAATATTTGAACTTATATATAGCAAAAATACGGTGATGTAAATAATGTATTTATAAATTGGAAGTATAGCAGACGACATTAACGATTTTAAAAAATTAAATCGACGTCTTAAATCTCAAAAGTGGACTTGATTTGAGTTATGAGCATAAATAATAATTCACACATTAAAAACCACAATTGTACGTATATTATTAATAATATTTTGTGATCATAATAAACAACGTATATAAATCAAGTTGAACGTCGTTGAAATCGACTTCAATCATTATAAAATGACAATATTGGATTTCAAATTATAATCTCAATAATCACAAGAATATCGTGCAATTGATTTAATTTAAACATTTATATCTTCGTATATAATATACTTCGATTAAAGAACATGAAGAATAAAATATTATTTTATTATTTATTTACTTTAATAAAATAACTGAAGAGAAAAGAAAATTGTGTATGAATTGCAAATAAACAATTTATTTAGTTATTTGAAATTATTATTAAAAAAGTATTAATTGAAATATGTTTATATATTTAAATAATAAAATTAAATATTTATTACAGCTTTCTATATAAATCATAATGCAAGTATTTATAGATAGAATAGATTAATGATTTTCGTCTAAGCTAGTGGAAACGTGTTTAAGATGTAATTAGATATTCAGTCTAAAATAATTTATCTTAATTGCTGTAATCTGATATATTCTATGTATATTATATAAATTATTAATTAATAGTAACAATTGTACCTCGAAACAATAAGTAATTCAATAATACTATTTAGTTTACTTAATTATAATAATTTTCAATATTTTATATAAAAAAAATATATTCAACGTTTAAAAATAATTTTCTTTAAATTTAAATTTAAAATTAGAGATAATTTCTGTGAACTTTTATAGCACGTTTTCCTTCAACACATTTATACACATTCGGTAAATTGCTTTAGTACAAAAGATATAAAAACAATGCGTTAGCAAATCCAAAGCCCGGCTCGATTGTTTTAGTTTCGAAGACATGAAAGGAGAGAAAGGTTCGAATCGGGAAAAGGGAAAATTCAAAAAAAAAAAGAAAAAGAAGAAGCAAGGGAAGCATTCTTTCGTTCATAATCACGGACAACCATACAAAAGGCTACGTTGATTATGGGTTAATTTACTTCCGCTCGTCGAAAAACACAAAGCAATAATCGTTTGTCCTGCGCGAGGATACTTAACACTCCTTATTCGAACAGATTTTTTTTAATAAAATATAAGATTATTTGTTATTTAATAAATATTTTTTCTAATTGAAAAAATTGGATATATCATAAAAAATAATTGACAAATTTTTAATAGAAAAGCATTTTTACGTTGAAGTATTTTAGACGAAAGCTCTTTTTTTTGTATTTCAACGAAAAAAAAGAATGTTCAAATTCAATTGACACGACTTAATTTGTCGAAAAAAGGATTAGGGTCGAGCGTAAAAATTGGAACCAAAAACAAGGCACGCGTACTAGGAGGGGGGATGGGGGATGGTGGTGAAAAAAAAGCGAACCTGAAGGATGGCGAGCAGAGTTTATTGTGTCGTTAATACTTTATCCTTGTAGGGGTTGGGGGATGAAGAAGGCCTCGAAGGTAAATCGATCGCAACGATGAGGTTCGGATCCATTTAAATAAAAATACGACAAAATAGACTCGGAGTCGAATCGGACCGGAGTTAAGAGAAACAATTTAATTATTTGAAGAGAATGGAAAGTAATTCAATTAGGAGATACGGAAAAGATAGCCGAAGCACGCTCATCCCACTAAGGATTCTCCTCTTGTTCGCTGGCTGCCGGGGTTAAGAAGAAGAAGGCGCGGGCACATTGAAGGCGATTCGCCGCCATCCGCCGAAGCAACGTTTCATCCCCTTGTCGCCTCACTCGAATTGATGAAGTTAAAAGTAAAACAGGGAAGAAATGAATAATTAATTATGACGACCATTGTGAACTGAACGAACGCAATATTGCCGGGTCAAGATTCTACGATCTTAAAACGATAATTGACTTGAAAAAAAAAATACTTATATTCATACTGATAATATAATCAATTATTGAATAGATGATTTTAAAATTAATCTTTGATATATTTAATAATATATATTTATTATAACATATATTTAATAATATATGTTTTGAACATTTTCAAAACTAAAAAAAAAAATCGTACATTCATTCATTCATATGGTAAATTGTAGAAATTAGAAATGGATGTGTAAATAACTCGAAATTTACTGCTGCTTACACAAAGGACAAACATTCATCATGTAAATTCATGTGTGTGTTTCATTTTGAAATGGATTCCACATAGGAAATGTTAGTTTCAATTAATTCCTCTCAAATCACACGATGCCATTGAAAATTTTATGAGCTCTACAGTATAAAATATATAGATAAAATATAATATACACACATATATATATATATTTATATATTTTTTTCAATTAGTTATAGAATATTACATAGAGAATATATAAATAATAGATTAATTTTCAGTAGAAATAAACTGATATTTTATTTTAATAATAAAAGAAAAGAATTTCCAATTTGTGAACATTGTACAATCTTATCAATAATGAAAAATTTCCAAGAGTTTACTTTGTAAAAATCCGCGTCGACCACCTGGTGTGTCATTGTGAAAAATTACATCACTATTAAACCATATATGGTTTATGATATATATATCATATATATATATATATATATATATATATATATATATATATATATATCATACAACATTTCTGGTCTGTACAGTTATAATATTTGACCTACTTTTAACAGACCACTCGGTTCACTGGTGAAAATTAATTATACAAGGGGGGTTGTTCTAAAGTGACGCCACGTGGCCGAGACTCCACTGGAATTCAATTCGCGCACTGTAAACACATGAATATTATATTATAATACGCATATACATATATATATATACATACGTATATATGTAATAATGTACAGGTGGACCCCGCCAAAATATGCGTATGTATACAAAACGACGTTGTGAATTTCAACGCACGAAAGGCGAACGTAAACGTGGGGTGGTTGATTTTCGGTCGATTTTAACGTTAAGGCCATGGTCTATTAGGGTTATAATTAAAATATACCCTAAAATGGAAATTAACCGTAAAGCGTATATGCGTTGTGTATAGGGTCGATTCGAAATCGCGACACTCTCTCTCCGTTTAAAGCTAGAAATAATTTTTACGATCGGCTCGATTCGAAAGTTTGATTGAATTACGTGCTTCGCGGCATAGAAACGATGAAATATATTATTATTATAATTTATATATATAAAAAAATATACGTTTTAATATATACATATATATATTTTTTTTTTTTCATTATATTATTCATCATAATATTCGTGAATTTATTTTCGGTTTTCGTACGTACGAAGTTCCATATCGCGATATAAAATCTGACCGATGTGTATGTGCATTATATGAATTATATTATTAGTTTAGAACGTTGTATATTTTAAATTCACATGATATGGCAATTGTTCATAAGCCATCGCTCCAATTAAACAATAATCTTTGAAGCGTGAACATTTTATATACCGCAAATGCTGAATTCGATATGTTCGCGCTAACGATATATATTTCAGTAGCACGAGATTAAATCGTTTTCTATTTATTACATTTTAAATATAATATATATAAAAATAAATAAATGTAGATTTTTTTTATTCATTAGAAAATTTATTCAAAAATATATTTGATATTATACGTGTGTGTATGTATTTTTCGGCAAAAATATGATACATTAATATTAGAAGACTTGTAACATGCTTAATGAATATGTAGCAGGTGCCGGATTTAAATCCTCGCAAATATTGCTTGCACGTTTTTATCTTTCGTTTGTAAATATTTTCAAAGAAATGCTGATATGTTAAAATAAATATTTGAAGTTTAGATGTGATATCAAGATATATAAATATATAATATATAATAAATTTAAAAAATATAAATCTTTTAATTAAAATCGAAAAATATTTTTCAAATTTAAAATGAATGATTAACTAAACAATAAACTGTGACTCTTTGACCACATTCAATGTAAAAGAATATATAGAAATAAATAATCCATCTTAGCGTAAAGTACTTTTCGTTGCGCGTGGCAATTTTATATAATTGAATTTAATATTTTATGAATTTTGCCGAAATTGCACACTTTTCCAATGACATATATATATATATATATATATATATATATATATATATATATATATATATATATATATATAATATTTAAGTAATCGCGTATAAAATTTTATACTTGTGTACGATGTGAAAGTTTCCCAATTTATGTGAGTGAACGTTAAACGACGGGCCGGGCAAGTTTGTTTAAAAACAATCGATAACTTGTTAGTTCGCGAAGGCGATAAAACAGTTTTTTTTCTCTCTCTCCTTGTTGAGCACGACACGGAAAAAGAATTCCCAGTGCGGCCCTGTGTGACAGGAAATATTGTTTCTGGCAATATTTCCATTAAAGGTCTTAGGAAGTCCGACATGGAGAGTTTATAAGCGGAAAACAATAATAAAAGTCCTCTCTGCCAAAGTGTCCTCCTTTGGCCAAAGACTATTTGATTTATGGTAGTCCGCTAAGGCCACGGCTACGAAAGGACTAAGTGAGCTTCACATACACATATATGACGACAAAAAAAAAAAAACATGCGATAAGAAAAAAAAAAATAAATTAAAAGGTAACCGTCTGTCTACACGTGTCTAAAAATAATATATATTTTATAAAGCGTAAATATAATTCATATGAATGCATATTGTTTGTGTAACTAAGCAATTAGTGCTCATTGTTATAAATAATAATAATAAGAAAATGCTGAAAATACTGTCCGAAAGATCTCTTCATTTGTAATTTGATTAAGCGTTCCAACTGAAACAACCGACTTGGATATTTTAATGAAGTACGACAATTCAAGAATCAATCCTGAAAGTCTATAACAATAATTCAATTTAAAATTTTGTATTCTTGCATTATATCCGCATAATGTTTTCTATATTATCTCGTTTTCATCCAAATATTATATTTGTTTAAAAATCGATTATATTTTATGTGAATAATTTTATTAAAATGTATCGTTATAATATTGAAATATATAAAGCTCAACTATAGATATGATTATACAATATTTATAATTTAATCATGAAATTTGATATTAGTTTGTTAAAATATCCAATTATATGTTTCAAATCTATTATATTCGATTTCAGTTATTCAAATTAATACAAAATACTGTTTTTAATTTTAAATATTTTTTTTTCAAAAATTTAGAAGTATTATTTTATAATAATGATAAAAGTGAAATAAATGAAAATTAAGTTATTAATAAATGTATATTTTATTATTAAGATGTTAGATAATTTCAGTTACTATTCTAGTAATATATGCTAATTATTAGGAATTAACGAAACAACATTGTCTTATTATATACTGTTAATTATTGTATATAATGGTTAAATTTTAATAATATGTATATATAAAATTTTAATTAAAATACAAAGTAGTACTACTTAAACCACTGTTGTAATAAAACACAACCGCAATACGATAATTATGTACAATCTTTGAGGCTGAAACACAAAATAAAAAAAAATGGGGAAAAAAATCTAAAAAAAATATATATATATAAATTAGTGCGTACTTATGTTGAAAAAAAAAAGAAAATGAGAGCGATAGGTGCAGACCATGGTCATTAAGAAAGAAAGAGAAGACCGCGAAAAGCACCAAACAGTCAGAGGCGAAACATGAAAGAAAGCTTTTGACCCACGAGAAAAATGGATGCGGCGTCGGATTCAAGAATACTAAGTAAGCATCGTATTCAAAGGAAAAACAATAAATCACTCAGTAAAATAAAATCGTGGGGGGGGGGTCCGGAGTACGGAGCCGAGGCCGGGGCCGGGGTCGGGGCCGGGGCCACCCCTCGATCCTTCTCGGTTTTCGGTTTTGTGGAAATTCATTCGTACACTTTTAACTGTTTGTTTCAAAGTTGGCACGAGCGCGTCTCCTCTAACTTGCTATTTCAGACAATACAACAAAGGACAAGCACGCACGCCCATCCATGCTTTATATATTTATATAATATATATATATCAAAATATATTCTGTAATATATATGTGAAATTTAATAGCAAAAACATTCTTAGATTGCCACTAAAAAAAAAAATGGAAAAAAAAACATACTATACTAAAAAATGGTAGATCGTAATAAAATCAGAATTACAAGAATAAACATCATATGATAAAAAATCAATAATATTATATATAACATATCCAAAAAGTATTTCTTACATTAATTTGTATACATTTTACAGTAATATTTTTTATGTATTAAACATAAAAAAATTGTTCAATATTAAAATTTTAATTATAACTTTATATTAAAACCAATCATTAATTTGATCGGTTATTTTATATTCTATTGAAATAGAATTTCGCACTCTTTAGCTTTACACACCCACACCCACACACACACACACATATATATATATATAATTATATATATATATATATAATTATATATATATATATATATATATATATAATTGGATAGTATGATATTAAAATATATATATATGGATATGAAATTTTGACATATTTCTATATTTAAAATGAAAAAGCAAAAAAACAAAATTTCAAAATAACATAAATTCATACATAGAATCTGCTTTCATATTTTTCATCTAAATTTCTTTTTCATATATATATATATATATATATATATATATAATATTTTAATGCGTTGTATTTAATTTCACATTTATATAAATATATATATATATATATATATATATATATATATATATATATTCCTATCTATTCATGTGATCTTTTATCTAACACACATTAGGGTATATTACAAAATTATTTTTTATCGAATAAAAAATCATATTATAATTTTAATATCTATTTTATATAAAATGAAAATTTTATATTGCAGGAAAATATAATGAAGAAATATATTAAAAACACGCTAACATATAATCGCACGAAAATATGTTTTTTTTTTTTTTTGGTTCAAAAATAAATTTTAAAGGTCGTATATTACTTTAATGTTAAAATTATCTCTTTAATTAAAATCGAATATTATAAAAAAAATTGTATGTGATTCATTAATTGTTCATATTTAAAAAAAAATCTAAATATTTTAGATATTTATATAATGTCGATATTAATTTCGATTATTTTATTTCCGATATAGATCTTCAAATAATCCATTGTCGTCCCGGCGTTTATATCATATTTTATTATTGAGCATCCAAAACGTGTACCAAAAATACGAAATGCGAATATTCACATGCACGATATATCATAATATGTACAAGCGATATTTCGAATGAAATCAAATGAGACATCGCTCGGGAACGAAGTCATTTTGTACAGAGCGGTATAAAAAAATTCGTATAAATATATATATATATATATATATATATATATATATATATATATATATATATATATATATATATATATAATATTATACTTGTACACATAAACGGTGTCAACCGAAATTGGTTTATACACAATAATGGCTATGGGGTGTCAAAAATATACGAAGACGTCGATGACGATGGATTTTAGGGTTTTTCATCTTTCATTTTTTTTTTGCTGTTTTTTCCCCCCTTTTATATACATATATATTCATATATATATTTCGAATTCTCTTTTGCATATATAAGTATATTTGAAAATCAAAAAAAAAAAAAAAATGATGATAATAAATAAACGGACGCATGCGCATATTTCACATACTGACTGACACGGGAATAAGTTTCTTCACCTTTCCCACACCCGAAAATGGGATTCGTCCTTTATATTCTTTTCTCATAATAATAAGGCGGTTCGCACTTAAAAAGCGACGTCGAAATTCTGAAAGCTTTTTTACGACGCCGAAAATAATAAACGAGAGAGGTGAAAAATCAGAAATACAATAGGCGATTTCGATACATCCATATATATGGTATATCTATATATTTATTTATGTATACAATTTGAATAAAAAGTTAACATTCATATTATCAAACATATATTCATAATTGCATTAATGATTATTCATTAATATTTTAATTAGATAAAATATTTTTTTTTATATAATATTATGAAAATTATTTTTAATATTACAATTTACATATAATAGTATTTTAAATAGTTTTTTTTTGCAATATCATAAAAAATGTGCATCGCAACATGTTGATTATATTTGTGTCGAATTTTACATTGTAATCGAATTCATGGACCGAACAATATAAGGTATAATATAATATCGACAAAATGAAAAGGATTAAAAATCCGCTGCGGTTATATGCACATACTTTGTTCACAATTTACACCGCGGATGACAACGGATAAAATATGAAATTGGCATAAAAAAAATCCTAGTGGTACACGCGACATTTTTACACCGGTGGTATATAGAGCAGTGATTCTCAAACGGTAAAATCATTTCATTTAAATTTTTAATTAAAAAAAAAAGCATTATATACAGCGGAAACTGGTTAACAGTATCGGCCGCTTATTAGGTCCTATAAATAAAGAAAACATTTAAAATATAATATTGATTTTAGATGTATTTTATAATTAGAATAATAATTGCTGTCTATAAATATTTATTAATTATCATTATTGATTTTTGATGACATATTTTTTTTAATTTAAATTTTAGTGCATGAAAATAATGTTAGATATTTGTATGTAAAGCATACACCAAATAAATAGTTTAAAAAACATTATTAAACATTAAAAATATTTTTAAAATTATTATAAAATATTCAGTAGCATAAAAATATAATAAAATCCAACTTTGTGTACTAAATAATATTTATATACTATATATGATATTATATAGAAAAGTAAATATAAATGATGTTTCAGAGCAACGAAAAGGTTGAAAACCACTATTCTGATTGCACGTAGATACTAGCTTCTATTTTATTCGTTAGTAAAAAAAAACAAAACACTGGAAAAAAAACTACATAGCGACACAAAATATTTCGTGTCGTAAAAATACGTCTTTTTCTCGGTGAGCTACGTTTTTCGTAGTAAATACGTAGCGCAGTCGTAAACATGTCGTTTTCACATTTCTACGAATATCGAAATAATGAAAATAATTATTAGAGTGTAAAAGAAAATACTTGGAAAAACGCAGACGACGAGTAAATATTACGCCTTTAGACCCGCTTAAAATTGACAATATATATATATATATATAATATATAAATTATATTTATAAAATATAAAAATACGACATTTTTCTATTATTATTATTATTATTCTTTTTTTTTACTTTTCATTCTTCTGTTGTGAGACGTCGTTTCGATTTATACGCGATTCGAAACCGAAGATGAATATTATTTAAATTTCAATGTGACATTTTCAATTTTGTAACGGATAATTGAATTTTTCATGCGTCTGTTGAAAATTATTTTTCGACGATTTCTTTTTTTTGATGATTACACGCACACGAAATATTTTCAATACTTTCTTATTAATATATCTATCGGTCTAGTTATATGGATATATATCATATAAAAAAAATAATATATTTTTTTTAAATTGGAAGCCCGCAATAGCCGCATGGTTATTACGGATTTTATTCGAATTCGGTATGTCATTTGCATCTGCGTATTTTCGTTATAAAAATATTTTTTATCATACACGTATGAAAATATATTAAAAATGTAACTACATGCCAATCTCTTCTTTTTTTTTGTAAAAATTTAATAAATAGCTGAGCCAGTTGAAAACTAGTTTTCCATGAAATATTATATATAACCGATTTATAACATTTATAAAATATCGTATATGTAATTTTTTTTAATATTATAAAAAGATAAACTATTTATATTTAATTTTGAAATAAAAATATAGTTTAAATTTTATAGTAATAATTATATACATAATGAAAATTTGAATGAAATTTCTATTGATGTCTAAATTTAAGTTAAAACTTATTTCTAAGGTTTACTTGATATGCATTGAAAAAAACATAAAATAATAATATTACAATGATAATTATTAACAATAATAAAATTAATAATATATTAAACTATTGTTAATTTAAAAGAGAAAATGTTAAATATTCATATTATTTAAAAAAAATATAATACATATGTATTAAAATAAAGAATTATATTTGAAAAGTGTATAAAAGAAATTTTGTAATTTTTTGCAGTGTTTTCTCATTTTCTCAATTGATTTTTTTCAACAAATATCGTTATTTCTTACTTTTATATTTATTACCATCAATTCACATTTATTCCATCTTATAAAGTTTGCTATTATATTATAATATATATTATATGTATATTTCATGTTTAAAAATGTTTTTGCTTAAACATATAAAATAACCAGTGTCCAATAAATATGATAAATTATCGTAATACATTGAAAAAATATACTAATAATTATATTAATAACAATAATAATAATAACGAATAAAAATAAATTACAAGTAAACTTTAATATACGAATATAGCGTATGGTGAATTATGAAATATATTCGTTGTACTATGTAATTCGCTTAGAATCACCTCGTAATTTGACGAGCACTGTGCAGATATTCAAGAAAATCCTTACAGGACTTAGCAGGAGCTTTAGTTCGCCATATTGTTTTTGGCAAAATTGGTTTTGTGTAACGTAAAAACTAATCCAAAAGCATTGTCGTTCGCACAAAATTAATCCCATGGCTCAAATCGCACAGACATAAAAGTGACCTTTAAAGATTTAAACGAATTTAATTTATGTGTCCTGCAATAAATAATATAATATATATTATACGAAATCACGTATATATTATATATTATACGAAAGTGTTATAAAGAGAAAAGAAAAAGGCTTCGATTTATGCTCGTATTTAAATTGGAATTATTTTTATGCGATAGAGGGTGAAAATTTTTTTTTCTCCGTTCGGATAGTGCGAAAGTTTTTTGACTTTTTAAAAAGTTTGCACTCTCGAAATTCTTGTGTGAAAAAGAGTTCAACTTAAACGATAAATCATTTTTTCGGGATTTGCCATACAGTATCATTTTATTGAAGTATAAATTTAACTTTTATTTTAAAAAAAAAACTTATATTTTTGAAAATATATATCTGAAAACATTCATATTATTTTTAATATAAATATTTTTAGATTTTTTGTGCTGTATATTGTTCAAAACTTTATAATTAAGATGTTATATAAAAATGTCATTTTTAATACCACAAAATAAATTTAAATAATTATTTTCGCGCGTTTAGAAACGGTTCCGCGCAATTGTCCATTTTAACGCTTGACTTTTACATATATAAAAATAAATGGCGTAAACGACGCAATACGAAAGACAAAAAAAAAAAAAGTTAAATAAATGAGGTCTTTTTTGGCGTGCATTATCAAAATTGGTTGAAACAGTGACGGTGCTTTCATAAGGGAAATTCATGGATCCCATTATTTGTAGTCGAGTCTTTCGTCGAACCGCCGTCTTACGAGAGCAGTATTCAAATTCTTTCATTGTTTTCCCTTCTTGCCAGCCGCTTCTTGGCCTAATGGATTGAGTCTGCTAGCTCATTCAACGCGGAGGCCTTTTCTTCTTCTTTTCTTTTGCTGCTCGCTCACTTTACCGAAACGGAATAGCAAAAAAAAAAAATGAAAAAAAAAAACGTAACCATCCCCTAAGAAAAGCGCCACGTAATAATATTTGTATAAGAAATCTTCCTCCAACCGCCGGGAGTTCGTTCGTCGTCGCCGTCTTCTTTTTCATCATCATCATCGGCTTCTTCAACGTTTCTGTATGGAAAGTTCGCTTTGATTGATCGTTGAAACTTATTATAAGTGAAGAATATGATCGCTGGAAAATGGTAGGAGGATCTTCGATGTAATACAGCCTTATTCATTACTTAACGCTGCATCATGCTCGTCTTCGTCTTCTTTTTTCGTCTTCCACTCTTCTATAATATTCAAATAATGGATAAAAGGTCGTATAAAGTTCCTCGTCTTTCACGCTTCATTTTCATACACAACGATGTGATGAAAAAAATATATATAATAATAATGCGTGCGAATCGGATTTGTTCATTAATTTCAATCGAATATTTTTTTTCTTTTTCAGAAAAATCTCTTTCTATTCCATTATTCATTCGTGGTTATTATGAAAATCAAATCTTGCGAATATTTCATCTCTTATATAAACATATTTATTATATTATTAAATTTCTTCATATTCACAATTTTCATTCGATGAAAAATAGATACCGCTATGAATAGATATCGTAAAGTAATATAAATATGTTATTTTATTGATTATTTATTAATTTTATATGTATACAGACAAACTATTGAAATGAAATATCAGCTATATATATATATATATATATATATATATATATATCAAAATAAATATCGTACAATAATTTAAATTATTTGTGTCACGATTAAAATATAAAATTAAAAAATAAATAAATATAAAATCATAAATAACTCAAGAAAAACGCTGAATACAAATAAATAAGCTGGTGAGTTTATAAAATTCGCAAATGTAAATATAATATTTTTTTTATTTAATGTACACAATGGTTGGATTTGAAACAAAAAAAAAAGCAACAAAGATTATTATCGTGTCGCTTAAATCGAGAGAAATGAAAAGCACAATGGATATATATATATATATATATATATATATATATATATATATAGTTAAAAAAATAAATAAAATAAAAGCGAAACACAATAAAAACTTTCAGTTGTTCTTTTCACGAGCTATTTCACATTCGCATTATTCCATTTGGAGTCGGTTAAAAACTTTCATTTCGTCTGGAAACAATTTTCAATTTGAACGAACGAAATTTTGAAAAACGAAAATAAAGGAGGTCACACATTCTCGGCGTCGATTGCATATTGCACGTATGAAAATATTTCAAGAATTTTCCATCACCCCGAGCAATAACCGCACTTACAGACTTTGCGCCGACGTATTTTTCCCCGATACAAAGAAATGAAAGGTTTCGCATGAACAATGGGTGTATAAATACAATATAATAAATACGTATAAAAATGGCCGAGAGGCGAATAGACGTTATTGTCCAATTTAAATAATGAAATATAGAACACAATTTCTTCTTTGGCAACGTTACAATCCTTCCAATTTCGGACGGAATTAAAAAAAAATACAAATATCCATGAAACGGTTAAAATGAATGGAGAAAAAGGCAAAAAAACAAAAGGGAAAAAATGAAGTGGAAGAAAAATAGTTTTCCATTTTTTTTCCTCCGGATCTACCGTCCGAGGAAAACCAACAAATAGCACGAATGTTTTCGGCGCATTTGGAAATGCGTCGTTGAACTGAAAATTTTATTTTTTGAGACGAAATCGAAAAGTCAACATTTTCCAGAATATAATGGAATAAACATTTAAAACGTAAAGGCAAAAAAAATATTTAATCATTTTTTTTAATTTGAACAATTTTACAATTGTTAAAATTTATATTAATTTTTATAAAATATTTTAAATAAGAAGATAAATAAAGATATAAAGTAAAATTATGATCATAATCGATATCTAAATAAATGCGACACATCCATGTAAAATAATTACAAGTAAATCAAATTTAAGAATCAGTCATCTGTTTAAGCTTTTATCGAGTTTTCTCGACGATTTTCCTCTAAACAGAACACTAACAGAGTAAAAAAAAAAAGAAAAAAAAACGAACGATAAAAAAGAAAGAAAAATGTTAAAGGATGCTGAAGACGTTTGCATACCTAAAGTTCAACCCTAGAATGGCTACCTTTTATAAAAGGCGCTATTTTTCTTTTGAGCTCGCACACCGTCAATTCATAGTATAAATAATATGAAAAAAATCGATTTTGGCGCCTTTTTTCCATTTGCATCGTATACTTCTCATAAATAATATTGGCGAAATTTGTTTTCCAATAGAAATATAATGATTACGATGAAAACTTCGGTCGGTGAGATTCATCGTAAAAAAAAGATGATCTCTATATATTTTTATATGTAAATTCTATGATGGATGCAATATTATATTGATACTTATCTAAAAATATATGAAATATAGTTTTTTTTAATAAAATATAATAATATATATTATATTATTTATTTGAACCACAGATTTACGTCACGATCTTTGAAAAAATAATAGAAATATTTCACGTTATAATATGAAAACCTTTGACAACTCAAGTGTAAGATCTTATAGACATTTTTCGACCAATTTTAAATATTATATTATATCATATTTTTGTGTGTGAAAAATAATACATATATAAAATAATTAAATTTCTTTTTTATATAATATTATATGCGATGTTTTTAAGGTTTTATATATTTATTATATACAATATTTTCCAAATGTACGTCTGAAACAATTCGATGTATCTGCACACAATGGGAATTAACTGAATTTCACTTGCAGACTGTTATTCCGAATCTAACGAAAATACACACACACACACACACATATATATATATATATATATATATATATATATATATATATATATATATATATATACATAAACACAGTTCCTCGGTCACGAGTACAAATTGAAATGTCCGCGAGTGTGCGGGCCCGTGTTTACTACCTCTGACTGCGGCCTGTTTACGACCGCTATATATTTTACAGGTAGTATTCCGTATTGTTTGAAGTAGCGAAAACAAAAACGACGTATAGATCGTTATTCGATAATTGTTAAAAAATATTTTTTATTTTATTTTTTTTATAATTTAATTTCATATATATATATATATTATATTTTATTGATGAATTTAAAATTTTATTATTATTATATTTATAAAAGAAGGAAAATTAACTGAAAAAAATGAAAGATATAAAGAACAAGAGAAGCGAATCGAAAAGTAGGAGTTAAAAAATTAAGAAAAAAAAATTATATTTTATAATAAATCGAAACTTTTTCCCGGTGCCCCGTTTTACGGAACGGTAACCTTTTTTTCTGGTTCGAACTTTTATTCAAATATCTTGTTTTTCGATCGCCTATCTCTTTAATACTTTTCTTTTTTGTTTTCCATTTTTTTTCCTGGCCCTGTTTTCGTGTTTTGCTTTCGTATTGTGTTTTACCTATTTCTAGAGTGAGTCTTAAAAAGTTTTTCTTCATTTTTACGTTTTTCGTATTTATACAAAATGAAGCTTTATCGAAATTATTCTTTAAAGATTTTCAATTATTATTTTTTTTAATAAAAAAACGAACTCTTTTATTTCACTTTTTGTATTAGAAATAGTTAATAATATTTATTTAAAATTATTTTAATTTTTAACAATATATAAAATTTTCAATCGAAAATCATTTATTAAATTTATAAATAAATTTATATTTATTTTTTCCGATAATAAAAAAAAATATAATTTTTCGAATTCGCTTACAATGCGACCGCGTCCTCGCTCGTAAAACATACGAATGTGGGTCACTTTTATTCATGTCTTGCTGTTTATCTTTATATCCGAAAGAGGCGACGATTGCGCACAAATTTTTGACTCTTCGGGTCGTTAAACGATCGTTTAACACAAGCCCTCGAATTGTCGTAATTTTATTTATTTCGTTATCTTCCTCCTTCTCCTCTCTTTACGTATAAATCTTCCTCTTTTATCCCTTTTTTTTTTATTTTATTCCCTTCGGCTAGTATTCCGTTTCTTCAATGTCTCTATATAGCGTACGCGTTTTCTTTATTTTTTCCATCAGTTTCACTTGTATTATATTGTGAAGACCGTGTATTCGGTTTTTAATGCGTTACAATAAAATTTTAACAAATGTTTTTTTCTTAACATCGCGAACTACGGTCACAGTGAAAATTATAAAAATAATTTATTTCAACGAAATAATACGATATATTTTATTATAATATGGTTTTTCGTCGTTTGAAGTATGCGAGTTTTCTATAAAAATATGTTAATTTAATATGACTAGCGTGAAAACTAGTCGGTTTCAGTTACATTCGCGTGACGGCAAAAATGATCAAAATTGAAAACTTTACCTGTAACATATCGCAACTTCACGAATACACTGTTATATATATGAACATTTTTAGTTTTATCTAAAACTTGACGAATTCCTTTTAATTTTATTACATTTTTCTTTTCTTAATACTGTATAAAATAACAAAAAGACGAAATAAAAATTATAGAGAAAAATTTCATATATTTTTGAAATTTTTTATATTAAATAATAAAAAAGACAATAGTAAATTATAAGTTCATAAATATATAAATATTATATAATAAATTAACATCATCTTTTTTTCAATCAGTAAGGTTAACTGTGATAAATAAGAATAAAATCCTGGTAACTATCATGGAAACGTAAATCTGTCTTTTACTTTTTCATTTTATTCATTTGAAGAAATATATATGAAAGACATTTGAGAAAACTTACAATTTAAGATGACTTTCTAAAAATATTGCGATTAAAAAATGTTCAAAAATGATAAAAAAAATAAAGACAGTATACTAAATATGAAAATATATTTATAATTTTCATGCAGTATTATACAAAAACTTATTTCAAATATTCGAAATGTGTAGTTACTCTAGATTTTATTCTTCTAACTCAAAATTTACTTTTATGATCATAAAGTGAATAAAAAAAAAATTTTTTTTTCATATCTAGATATGCGTAAAAAGATATTTAGATATAGATTTAGATAATTGTTTTGATATACGACGAAATTATTTCGACAAAGCAATATAAACTTAGCTACGTATAAAATCTACGACACGGATTATTCTATATTGCTTTGCTAAGTTTTGCATAACTAACACGTTAGATAAGATAAATACAGCGGACTTAATTACAGCATACATCGCTTATTAAGCGTAAAATTAGAGATAAAACGTGATCCACCATCGAAATCGTTCATAAATATTGTATTTTTTTTTTCGTTTGTGATTTTCTCGAAATTAACAATGTCAGTTTTACACAACCAAGTATTATAACGAAGTGTTCCGTTTATCATATTACGAAAAATATTTGTATATCAAACAACGTTTTAATGGGTAGTCCGTGTGTCAGAACAATAAATAAATCCATTGTTCGTTTGAGTCGCATACATATTATATAATATATATATATATATATATATATATATATATATATATATATATATATATATATATATATATATATATATATATATATATATATATATATATATATATATATATATATATATATATATATAAATATTTATTTGAACAGTACTTTCGCCAAGTTTAGCGAGTGTACTATCTTACTGAAATTCAAAACAACAATTTATTTTGCCCACATTTACACAAATACTAAATTTCAGTATATATATATATAATATTTAAACTCTGCGAAACGGTTAAATTTAATAAACAACTTTTGTTTGCTCACATGACTTAATGATATATATATATATATATATATATATATATATATATATATATATATAATGTAATATTTACACGACATGTACTATATTATTTATACGATTAGACTAGCTAGGAAAGTCAAACGAACCGTTTGTGACATTATCAAATTTTGCAAACCGCCTACCAATTTTCAAAATCCCGTCCCACGATGATAACTTTGATGTTGGTCAATATTATGAATGCATTCATTCGTGACAAATTTAATACGAATTGTTGTCATCATATATAAACTATGATAAAATGTCTATATATAACTATATATGCATATAAAATACAATTATCAAAATTATTATGATCTTGATGTATATTCATATATTTAATTATATAAAATATATTTAATCATTTGCATTTGTGAGGTGCAGTTTGGTCACCATTTGAATTAATGCGAAAGTGACTATTTATATTAATTATGTTGTGACGAATTAGCATACTCTTTAAAATAGAAAGAAGATTTTCTTATCCTAAATTAGTTCGAAACTATGTAAACAAAAACAGAAATACATTTTCGACATTGAAATCTCAATATACTATTCTTTAAGAAAACTCCTGAAATGGTGGTAAAACTGTTTTTTTTTTAATTTATATAAATTTGTTCAATAAATACCATTAAACATCAGAGGTATATAAAATGTTAAAATATAAAAGCTTACATTTTTTTTGTATAATAATTTTAAATTTGGAGTAAAAAATTAGCCAGTAACATTGCGAAACGACTCGAGTGCCTTGGGTTAATATAAATTATGACACACATTAGAAATAATGGATTTTTTTTATGAACGTTATATTTTATTATAAGAAAAAAAAAGGTAGGGTAAATATTATACAATATTTTCCAATAGTGATATTTGCCCTATGAAAAATCTGAATAAGGCGTGATGATTACGTTTGGATTCCCCAGAAGACCGAACATGTGAAGGGTTTGGAATTGTTTGCCTATCAGATCACAAACGTTCCCCGGGGTAAATATGGTGACAATACAATAATATGTCGGACAAGGACCCGCAGCCGTTCAACTATGAATAATAATCTGGAGGGTTTTTGGTGCCCGCGAGACCCGCCCTGTTAGAACAAGTTGTTGACCGCCCTTCATTTCGTCAATGTTTGTTCAACTTCAAAATAATAATAAAAAAAAATGAGTATAACGAACGATATATATATATATATATATATATATATATATATATGAAAAAAAAATATTCAGGTTTTTTTTGTCGTTGTTGATCGTTAGGGGTCGAAATGAGACAGGAAAATATCGTGAGCTCGACACGAAAATATTGGAACGTAAATTGAATATTTCCAAAGCGAAATTGTGGAAAACAGTTCGCTTATATTTGACATGGTTGCGAAGTCGATGCACCACATTTTTATATTTTATTTATAATATTAACCCTTTGCATTCGGGACGTTTTGCAATATTATTGGCGAATTTTTTATTCCAAATTAAAATATGTTGTTATACACAAAAAAATAATAATGCTTGCTTTTATAAATTAAAACTTTTATATTTTAACATTTTATATGTCTCTGCTGTATAGTGGTTTTATATAGAATATATGGATTTATTGAACAAATTCATAAAATTAAAAAAAAGAGTTTTCGCCACCAATTCAGAAATTTTCTAATATTAAGGTATATTGATCTACACAATCGTTTTATAATTCCATGTTGGTAAGGATTAAAAATTTTAACTTTAATAATCCTTCTGGCAAGGTAATCAAATTTGAATAAAAAAAATCCAAGTTTCAATGTCGAAAATGCATTTCGGTCTAGGTTTACGTATTTTCGAATTAATTTTTAATAGGAAAATTTTTCTCTATTTAAAAGAATGACATTTTATACTTCTTAATATTATATAGAAAGAATATGGGAATTCGTTACAAAGAAATTAATATAAATAGTCATTGTTGCGCATCGAGTTTTTGCATTAATCCAAATAGTGACTATAAATGGCACCTCTTGCAAAGGATTAAGTTTTAAAGATCAATCTTTTTATACAACTGACTATTATAATAACTATACAATGAATATTTGGTATTGAAAAATTTTTGAATTTGAAAATAATAATATTAATACGTAATGAAAGACATATTTTTATGATATATATATATATATATATATATATATATATATATATATATATATATTATATATATATATATATATATATTATATATATATATATATATATATATATATATATATATATACTGACTTCACCTCCAATTGGAATTTCTTCAACTACGCGACTCCGATTACACAACCCTAACGTTTATCGTGCGTGAGCATGCCGCGAATGTCAATTTTATTCCGCAAAATTGAAAGGGAAAAAGGGCGGTTTATACGCACGCACGCACCCCCTCTCCCTCTCCTTGTCGGAAAATTGCCGGAAAGTCGTATTAATTTGTAAATTACCGAATCGTACATATACGCGTACACAAATATACACGTATATATATACACATATATGTTAAGGCACGTTAATAATTTCCATTTGGACCCGTTGTGCACAGAGGCTGACTGCATAGCATTTTCCAATTTGTATGCCAACATGTGCAGTCGAAATGGCCAATCGACAAACGGTTTTCCTCACGAAAGTGGAACACGCTCCGAATAATCGGACGAATCGATACTCTATATATATATATATATATATATATATATATATATATATATATATATATATATATATATATATATATATATATACAAACTTATATTATCAAAATGTTGCAACTGACTGAAAATTTTTAAAATTATCACTCAAATTTTTACGGAAAATTTAAATATTACTCTTTTAAACTAAGATCAAAATGCAAATTTATCATTTATACACGAAAAATAAAAGCGATTATATTTTTTTCTTTAATTTAAATTTTCTATTAGTGTCTTTAAAGTTGACGATCATCACTTTATTTATCATTTTTGATGCTGAAATCCTTAAAAGAATCCTGAACTCTTTTTATATTGTAGATTTTAGAGCCAATGTACTCTTCTTCAACTGAAATCGAGACGTTTCAGTATTTTACCCTCCATTGCCAATTAAAGGAGATTAAATTTTAAAGGGTTTCTCATGACATGACCGAAGTATTTGAGCTTCCTTGTTTTAATGAATGATATAAGCACCCACTTCTCTATATTAAGTCTTTGAAGTACCTCTACATTCATGATGTGTTGGATATATATTTGAGATTCGTATTATTTTGACAAATTTGACACCGTGAAAATGAAGATAATTTGTATTTACAGCTAATTAAAATTAGTTAATCGGATTGAAGTTCTATATTTTAAGATTTGAGGTGCTTATTTATTTTTTGGAAGTTTGAGTCTATATCTCTATATCTAATATAATTTCTTTTACTTGATTTAATTAACTTTTCAATTACAATATTAATAATATTATTTTTATTAAAAATCGATAATACATTATATACTTTCTAACATAATGAATTTGTTACGTAAAAGTTGAACCATTTTAATTAACTTCAAAATTATATTTAATATAAAAACTTGATTTTCCAGCTTATAAAAAGAATGATATTTACAAAATGCAGTTGAATAATAAAGCAGGTTGCATCATAACTGTTTCTGAGTTTTCCTTTGTGCAAAATTAAAAAGCTAGAAGAAGAAAGCCTTTAAAAAATTCAATGAAAAATACAATGAAAAACCACTTCAACTATTTTCACGAAAAGTTAATATTGTAAAGAATTAAATGTTTTCATACAATTATAAATCTGAACAATACCAAAATTTATAATAAAAATATGTAAAATAGATCAAATAATTAAAAATATAATTATAAATTTTAAAGATGATTAATAAATATTTTTTTTAATTTTATATAGAATTATTACATAAAAACATTTTTTTTTCAATGAAATAGTTAAAGTAAATCAGATTATAATTAATTAAATTTTAATAATAATATTTTATTATTAAAGTATAAATAGATATAACCCAATTTGTCCCAAAAAACAAATACGCATCAATCAATTAATATTATAATACATTTCTAAACAGCTGAAAGTCCGCAAGATATTTTTTTTTTCTAGTAAATTTCAGGATATTTTCGTATGGAACATTAAGCCTATTGGATGAATCCATAGTGTGGTCTCGAAGGTTTTTCCGAGGAAAGGGGGTATACGGTTTTCATTGGAAATCATCCCCTCGTGTTCAGGGGCTCACGCGCGACCCTTCAGGCTTTTATATCATATTTTATTGGCTGCTTGGTACGGCCTTACTCCCAAAATGGTATTGCCCTCGGTCCCTGTATTCTGGAACACGTGATTCGCTGGACAATGTCTGAATCAAATGGGAAATCTCTATGAAAAAACATGTTTTCATTTCAAATCCACCAGAAAAATATATATATATATATACAGATACATTGGACGCAAATTTTTCAAAGAATCCCCGTAAAAATATAAAATAAAAAAAAATATGTTCAAATATCGACGAAAATTTGAAATCGTCTAAAAATCAAATCAATTTAAAAACATTCTATTGAACGTATAACATAATATTACAATATATAAATTCACAATAAAATTGCGTAAAATATTTAAATTACACGATAAAAGATAACCGTTTACCAGAAACCGTACCATATGAGAGAAAGACTTTTATAATTACACTAATAAATATAATAAATTTCGCATCTGCGATAATTTATTGTTGAATATACCAAAAATGGCCAAACGACCTTTTATCTTCAACGTTAGTGGGACATTTAAAACAAAATAGACTATTAATACATTTTACGGTATTATCTTGAATCAAAAACAGTTGTTCACTGTCTACGGTGAAATATTACGTAAAAATAACCGAGATAATTTACGTAGGCAATCGTATTAATTACCATATTTGCAATATTTACCGTAGCAAAAATAAAGATTAGATAATTTCATGATTTATTCACTAATTTGTCACGAATAAAATAAATAAATTATTTTGTTTATTTTAATTTTATCGAAACACTAAAAATAAAATAATCACGTATGTAAAATTTAACATTTTATATGACATTAAGAAATAAAATATGCCATATTTATTATTTAATAACGTAGATGCGAGTACACTTTTTATGACATTTAGGATAGTAAAAAGTGTAAAAGTTCGACATTGACATTTCGGCTTTGTCAAAAATAGTGACATCCATCAGTAAAATGTGTGTAAAAGCACAAAAACCCTGCCTACACCATTACTTAACACGAATGTGTCATGAAACTTTATACAACGAATAAGCATGCCACTTTGTTTATTATTATTGTAGTTTATGTTGCTTAACCCTAAATTATACATTTTATATAATGGAATGTGAATAATTATTATTTCGATATAAAATCTATTTGTGTTGAAAGATATAAAAATATTTGTGAAATATAATAATAAATAAATAAAATAAAAAAAACATACACACACACACACACACATAAAATCAGTTGCATTACAGGGAAGGAAAATCTGTTAGGGGTGCATATTTAGGTCACTGAAACGAGTCTGCGGATCCGTATAATGGTGTTATACCCTGGAAAAACTAAATAACACGCGAGTTTGCCAACTCCTGACAATGAAATATATAAAGGAAAAAAAATACCCCGTCTCACTCTTCGAATATTTTTATGGGGGAAGGGGGGGGAGGGCAACAAGGGAAAATCCTTTCACGCGTTTCGACCCCATCGTTGCCTTTTTACGCCCGAATCATTTTTCCTTACACGTGTTCTGTTGCTTTCACGGGTTCACTACAAACACTAACATCACACATATCTCCCCCCCCAAAAAAAAAACCTTTTCTAATACTATTACAACTTTTATAATTTTTATCGTATTTTATTCGATAAAATGATTATATTTCTAATATATGAAAATATCAAATATAATAATAGAACGCCGAGTCGTATAGTGAGTCTTTATAGTGTATAAAAATATAAGGGTGAAATTCTTGAAAATTAAATGTATGCAATTTTATGATATTTTCTTGCACATATAAGAGCATAAGCAATTTTTGTAAACTGTTCTGCAGGAGCGTGTGTTGAATTGTGTAATACGTGGCTAAGGGTATTTCGGACATGAGTTAAGGGAGGTCGCTTCCCGTAAACCGCCACAATAAAATTACATGTAAACCTTGCAGGCTTATCGTCTCTCGGCGAACTCCATATTATCGTAGACCGACTAATTCACACATAAACACATGCGAAAAACCGAGGTCCATGATAAACAGCGGGGCCTTCGTGCACAAAACGTGCACCGCGTATCGTTCGTTCTGAACAAGAACCGTTCAATGCAAATATATATTATATAGAAAATTAATTTCTTCCGGTGTTTGTGAAAATGTAATAAAATTATATAGAATAAATAAGCACAATGTACTATTCTAGTTTGTTTTCTACAGAAAGTCGCTGCGATGAGGATTAAAAAGTTTAATTAGTCGGAGAGTTTCGTCTTAATTAAAGTTATGTATTTATATATATAGTAAAAATGATAAAATAATTATTTTTTTTATTAAAATCAACAACAAATTTTTACTCACAATTTTTGTAATAAAAAATATAAAAAATATCGATAGTTAAAATCCAGTACGGATGCATCTCGTTGTTTTTGCAATCCGAAAGCAACAATGCAAATATACGGTTCGAATCTTTAAAATTGCGGTATCTCAATTCGACCTTAATATGATTGAGAACGAATAATATTTGTTCGTAGGTAGTTGTTCCGGTGTAAAAAGGGTTCGTTTTAAATGGGTGAAGGTTGCCGTTTGCTGAACGTGCTTGTTCCCTCGGGCATTCCGGGTTCGATCCCCGTATGTGTTGCCAATAGAAATGCGCACATACTAGGCCAACGGGATCTGCGGACTTTGGTTGGAGATCCTGGTACACTTGAGACCCCACACGTGATATTAGGATATTCCGTCACGTGAATATGTAATAAGGTGAAATAATGTCGTTTATGCGTGCACATGCTTCGACTTTAACTGAAATAATAATTAAAACAAGTATTTAAAAATATAAAATTCGTTGATATTATCATGTAAATACATACTTTGATTTTGACCGAAATAATAAATGATACTAATTCGTATATATAATATATTGATATCATATACAATTTTTTTGAAGATTAAATTTCAGATTGCTTTTTCCGTTTTAATATTGGACGACTTTTAAGAAAAAAAAAACATCGTCGTCGTCAATATTGTTGTTGTCATCGCCACGTTCTTTTAAGTTTTTTTTTTCATAACGAATTTCCATCAGTTTTGCGATCCAATTTCGTCGAATAGCACATTGGCAAAATCGCGCAAAGCCTCACTCGCCCCGGCAATATATCGGAGCAAAACGGTCCCCGGAAACGTCGTACCGTCGGATCGTCGTAATGCTAAAAGTTTGATTTGATATGTGTAGCATACAAGAGGGTGACCCGGAGAGTTGTGAAACCGTAAGCGTATATATATATATATATATATATATATATATATATATATATATATATATATATATATGGGGGGTTGAAATGTAAGGGGTGGGTTTACTAGAGACATGCCCTGGCGTCCGGTAAGAGGGTAGGTTGATAAGTTGCCTAGAGCGGTCGGTTAGTATGCGGTCTTGTTGTACTTCGGCGACTGCACAACATAGCCGCACTTCCTCTGATATATACGGTAGGCGTTTACATGCGGTAGGTTCAAAAAGTCGCCGGAATTCCCAAATTAACCGTAAATCAATGACGTTATCGTCGTTTAAGGTGCATTTTCTAGTGCTTTAGTGTATAATTTATGCGACATCGTATTTTCATCAGTGTATTTAATGTATGAAAATACAATTCAATTTTTGGTATACACACACATATATATATATATATATATATATATATATATATATATATATATTATTAAAAATATGCGTTATATTTAAAATATTTAAATAAACAAATAATAATAATAAATAATTCTTCATATTTGTAATATCATATATTTAAAATTTTAATTCAATCGGTTACTAAAATAATTGATTTCATAAATTATCTTATAATAAAGTTATCAAATAATCATATTTTTAATAAATTAATTAATTTATAAAAATCCAGAAAAAATTTAAACATATCTTTATTGTCGATTAAATTTTATTGAAAATAATTGACAATTTAATTTTTAATTGGAAATCATTATTAATAATTTTGAAAAATGATAAATAGTTATAAAATTATAATGAATATATAAAAATGGAATAATAATAATTTATATTAATTATTTTTGTTTTTGATTTAATATCAACGAAATTAAATAATTAATAATAATTCTGAGACTAAATATTTCATTGGAAAATATTGAACACGGAATTATAAACACACACACACACACACACACACACACACACATATATATATATATATATATATATATATATATATATATATATATTTCTTTTTAACTATACCAACATTTGAATATTTACATATTTTTATGACATATTTTATAAAATTATACACATAAATATATTAACAAAATCTAAAACGTTAATATTAAATATTTTAATATATTATTATTCTCGAACGTCTGGAACGTTTGCTGAAAACTTTTTAATATGTATTCGGTTATATACTCGTATACATATATTACAGTTATATATTGAGAAGGTTTGCAAAATGTGGGGTAACGGCGGACCGGGGGAGGGGGAGGGGAAGAGGTCGCTGAGGTTGGTGGTAGTAGCAAGTCTGCACGTCGAGGTTCAAAGCCGCAGGATCGCGGTGATGGTGCCGTTCGGCAAGGTCTGAAGCCGAAGCCGTTTCAGAAAACGGACCATCGGCCGCAAACACCTGACGAAACGCGCCAAACCCCTTTGACAAATCGCTCCGAATTCGATTCAAGCGAAACGAGAAAACGAGATAAATCTACGTCCGACGTCGGTATTTTAACGAAACACCCACCCACCTCCCATCACCTCCTAAGACGTTATATTTTTTTTTAATTTTATAGAAATATTCAAAACGAGAGGGTGTGGGGTGGAACCGAAAGGGGTAGAGGCGCACTAATTTCGTTCGTTAAGTATGACGGAAGTGCTCGAGGTCCGACGAGTTGTTCACGCGAAAAACCGCATTCTCCAAGTAACCGCGCGTTGTTATTTTATTTTGTTTTGTGAATAGATTTCAATTAAGTTTAAATTCCCGCGGTTAAAGTTTTAATATTCGACTAACGTTAAAGAGGTCAGAATTTATTCTATATTGATACAAAAGAATTTCTAATACAGTCAGTTCTCGACTTACGACAGAGTTTGATTCTGCAACTACGGACATATAACGAATTTTATACAAAAATAAATAATATATATTATATACGCAAATATAATAGTTTTTATTTCTGATTTTTATAAACGATTATCGTCTGAGCAATCGATTTCAAATGAAATTAATCGTCAGAGGCTAGCAAGATTATATTAGATAAATATGTAACCAAAAAAAAAATAAATTGCCTATAAATATTCTATTAGATCAAATTATTTACATACTTAGTGAATAATTCATATAATAATAATAAATAATTAAAAAATATTGTGGGTAAAACAATGAGATGTTTTAATAAGGAATGTACTTTATTTCTCACTGCAGTTATTAAGATATAAAGTAAAGTTTTCATAATCAGTGTTGATTAAGTTTATTATTGTGTTACAAAACTTAAATAAACTTAACAATATCATTATCATTCAAAGAATATAATATTCATTGTTAAATTTTATATGAATCTTAAGAAATGTTTTAATAGTATATTCTTAACAAATTAAATATTTAGAGCGAATAAATTACGCAAATTTAATTATCTTGATCACTCTATTTATAATGAAAAACTAACGTCTCGCTATTCTTTTACTATTAAAAATCATGTTAATATAGACTGAAAAATAAAGATAGAATTGCAAAATTTCAATGTTAAAAGTCGTGTACGATTAATTTTATTTGAAAATACTAGAAATTTATTACGGTTCAAAATCGATTATTGTAATAAAACGGATAATTCCATTAACGTTTAACTAATTAAGATTTCCATCACAATAGACTTATTAAACATGACTGCCTTTGGCGTGAAATCATTTTCAACAGACAGAACTATAAATTATAATTGACGATATTCACTCTGTTGCTGAAGTGGATATATATTTTCAGAGTACATATAATTAAAATTTCACGAACATTATACATTAACAATATTCTTACACGTAAAAATATTATTATAATCACGTTCACTAATTAAAAAATAATTATTATTATTATGATATAATTATACATATAGTGGTTTAAAAATTTTCAAGTTTTCATAAAATTCTAGATATTTAAGGGGGTGTCAGCCCGTTTTGACGGTATATAAGGTATGCATTCTTTGCTATTTATTTACATATTCATGACAGCGCGGCTATTGTAACTCCTCGTAAGCCACGGGCATTCTACGTGCACCTTCACGTTGCGGTATGCAATTTCGGGCGTGTTCATACTTCAGAGCTCAAAGGTTTATTCGATGATTATGCAATTTACATTATAAAGCGAAATAACAAACCGTTCATTTCACGTGAAACGTCCTCTACCACCGTTTCGTATAAAATAATATGTATATATATATATATATATATATATATATATATATATATATATATATATATGTATGTATGTTTATTTTCATTTTAGTAAAATAATTAATGCTGTGCCAGTTGTCGAATTTCTATTTGTATTATTTAGAACGTACCTGCATATTGCATATTTTATATCGGACCGGTTCTCCTCGACAGCCTTCGCGGGAAGTGCATCTCCTCAATTGCCTGGATACTCCTCCGTCGCATGGACGAGAACAAGTTGACCACTCTGACCATTGTGACCATCCTGAACGCCATTGTGACTTCGAAGACTGAAAATATACAAATATTATTAATGATTTTGATAAAAAAAATATATATATATATAAATATATTTGTCCACAATTATTAATGTGATGATCTCGTAATAAAAATATTTTCAATCAATATGTCTCTCATCGTATGCTTTATTATTATTATAATCAATTGATTTATAATAATTGATAAAGTCGATTTTTTAAATTTTCATAATAACTATAAACGAATAATAAATATAACGATCACTAATTAATGGCTCATTTTTTGTGAATATCGTAAAAATTACATTGAATTAATTTAATTTCAAATAATAAATAACTGACTTAGACCGCTTTCATAATATGAACACATATATCGTGAAATTTCGCTAAGAAATATAACTATAATAATTAAAAAAAATAATCTTATATTTTGTAATGATAATTTAATTGAAATCAAAATAATATTAATGATTGAAAATATTTAAAGATAAGCAATAAATTAGCATCAAATTTTATTTGATGCTAATTTATTTACAACAGTTTACGATTTTAATTTAATATATTTTATTGCAAAAATAAAATAATATATTATAATAAATTTGTACAAATAATATATTATATTATATTATTCGAAATTTGTACAATTTCTACAATTATTTCGTCATTTATTTTCAAATACAAAAAAAAATAAAACAAAAATATGGTTTGTCATTATAATTATAATAAATGAAAGATCTATTATAATTTAAATATAAAACGAATTTCAAACAATTTAAACAGAATTTCGTATTATAATATTATTATTAAAACGTAATTCAAATTTTCAAAGAACTACAAATGAAAAAATAAAATATTAAAAAAAACGCAAACATTTCAAAGGTATTAAAACTACTTTTTATTATTTTAATAGCAACGATTCCACGTTGCATTAATTACAATATTGTATCCTTTGAAAACCGTAACAACCATTATTTATATTTCGATGAATTTAAATAAAATACTGACATTGCAAAAACACCGACTGCTATATAAAAACAATTTTAATACAATATATTAATTTTAAATTTTGATCTAATTTCATATATACATATATAAAGTGGACCTGCAAATTGAAACAAAATTGAATCGTAAATGCTAAAATATTTTACATGAAATTTATATAGTAATAAGTTGAACTTCAATATGGCAGAGATATATATTTTGAGTTGTGAAGATTATATAAGATTGAATTGTAAAAAAAAAGTAATAAAACGTTACACCTTACATCATTCTATACCACAGTTCACTGATATATATATATATATATATATATATATATATATATATATATATATATATATATATATATATATATAATATATATGCAATGATATATTTCATATGGTATAGTCGTGGAAGACGTATTTGTGGCCGATGTTGCTCATCAGGCCGTCGTGATGAAGTTAGAAATAACTTAGTTATGAGAGACAGCGAAGCCTTCCGACGAGGGAAGAAGGAAGTAAACCGTCTGGCTGTTAAAGGAGGCGGTTCCAGACCACTTAACTGTATTAATTTGTCGTGTAAGCAGTGGCGTAGCGAGGCAGCAAACTTGGGTGCGACGTTGGGTCACAACTCACCCATATCGCACTAGTGCAACGATCCAAAACCCACTTTATTAATGTTATATGATTTATTTTCATTCGCGATACATGTTATTAACAATATACGAACGTGTATTAATTAAGTGTGAAGATTTTATAAATATCTATAATTATATATGTAGTGAGTAAAATATGATCTTATCCGTGTGTATAAAATTATATTTCATACCTAGTTTCTAATAATTTAATTGTGAATATTATTAGATTTCATATTTTTTTAATTAAAATTAAGTTGATCAACTTTTTTTTTACAATAAAAAAAGACGTGGTAGTGTTGAGATTGGTTTAACAGATTTTCAATATGTAAAGAAAAGGTCATCAAAGCTTGGATGACTTGAAAAAAAAATCTTTCGTCTAATAATCGAGTATCAAAAACGTTTCCTAATTTTGAGGTCAACTCAAAAAAAATATAATAAAACGGTAACATTTTAAAAAGAAGGACGGCTAATCTAGTAAGATAGTTCTGTACTAAAAATAAATACTAAAATTAATATTAGTTTCAGTAAAATGTCTATATTTCAAATAAAATATAATAAAAATGCGGCAATGAATCATTTTGTTTTTAGATATTAGACTAAATTCTGAAAACAATTAAATCTATAAAATAACTTTGATCCATATGAGTCTATATCAGGTCACCGATTTGAATGTTTTGATTATGGCCACGTTTTAGCATATTTTAAGTTGATATATATATATATATATATATATATATATATATATATATATATGTTTTAATGTTAATTAAATATACATATTTAATTAACATTAAAACATTAATTCAATAAATTAATTAAGTAGAGCGACCTTAATCATTCAGCCGACGCAGATGTTAAAATAAATTTATATGACTAATAATAATTATAACGTATATTTTTAATTAATAATTAAAAATATATTATTATTCTATACAATAACATATAATATTATACGAAAATTATGATGGACAAATGGTTATTTTTTTTCGATATCAATTTCAAGTTTAATATAATACATTATAAATATAATATTAAATATGATTTAAGTAAAATATATTAGAATATTATGATACATCAAATTATTCTGAAAAAAAGTGATTTAGTTGGATATATATATATATATATATATATATATATATATATATATATATATATATATATATATTGGATATATATATATATATATATTTTTTTTTTAATTTATACGAAATATATTGTTATTTTAGTAACGAGAGCTTTTCTTATATATGCTTGACTATATAAGAATGTTTTAATATATAGAAGAAAAACGTCAGTTGTGTAGTTATAAATAACGAAAATTGTACGAGTCTCATCAAGCGTATTTCAGAGGAATATTTTGCGACCATATCGCACTTCTTTTCTTGCGATCGCAAGACGCCATTTTGGTGTTCTTTCTTTTTGGTCCTTTTCATCAGAGAGGCACGTCAAAGGATCTCTAACCCAGGAGTTGTATAAAGAGGCGGTCGCCTTATAGAACAAGAAACAAGGAGGTGTTCGGGAGCAAAAATCAAGATGTATCGTCACCCGCCATAATGAGAAAGATACACACTCGTATATATTATATATATATGGTGATTCAAAAATATGTTCCAAGTTTTTTTTTCTATTTTTTTTTTTAATTTTTCTTCGAGCATCATTCGAGACGTATAATTAAGAAAAGCGAAATTCTGATGGAAATAAAAATTTATATATATTATTGTTTACACATATTTTTTTAATTTATTTAAAAATGACTTTCAATGTAAAAAAATATGATTTATATTTTTTACAAGACAGATGATTTTCAGATAATTATTCACTTATTTATCGATAAAATATATAGTACCAATATATTTCTTTAATTAAAAGCGCAAATATTTTATCAGAAGCACAACTATTATCAGTTCTCGAGTTATGACCACTTTGTGTTACAACGAAAAAATTTCATATTATTTAAATTTATCAATTTTTTTATAATTTTATATAAACTGCTGACAATTGATTTTGTACTCCTACAATTGATTGCACATATGATAATCAACTATAAACCAGAATAATGCTTATATATATATATATATATATATATATATATATATATATATATATATATATAATTTGCAAAATATCTATAATAAATAGGTCATAGTTATGAAATAATATTTTATTTGCAACCAGATTTTACAAAGTCATAAACAAAAGCGAAGAAAACTAAGTTGCATTCATCAACCATATATAATATATATATATATATATTTTTTTAAACTTTGTATTCGCGCTCGGTTTAACCGTCAAGATTTTCTTCTTCCTATTTTTTTCGGAACACCGTATTAAAACACATACACACACAAAAATACACATACTTTAAGAAAACAACCTCTCAACCCTCAAAAAAACGAGCTACAGCATAGCCGAGGGTTTCATTGTATTCTCGAGAGAGAAGAAAATGCGCCAACGATGCTGGTTTATATGAGTACATCTGAAGGGCGAGTACCCAGTATATACAGTACTCATTAGGTGACTTAATAATATACCGCACCTACACAATTTATTTTCATAAATAAAGAGACGGTTTTTATTCATTTTCTGTTTAATTTATATGTGTATTTTTTTGTTGCAGAAAAAAAAATCTAGTCCAAAATATGTAGACTTCATAAATTAAGAGTGTTCACAAATTTATTTCAATATTTTAACATTTTTTAAGTCAAATATGTACTTTTCGAGAAAAGTGTGTTTTTATTATGTGGAAAAAAAATCTTGAAAAAGATTTAATTTTATAATTTTATATACTATATATAGTATATATTTGTGTGAGAAGAAAAATTTTAAAAAAAATAATACAAAACTATTTTACTTATACAAAAAAATATTAAAACAATCTTAAATATTAGAAAAAAATTAATAAAAATATTGTAAAAAATATTTTTTAAATGTAAATATATATTTCTATAAATAATTAATTTTCATGAGTGAACTTAAAAACTTCATAGCATTTAAATCATTTCAAAAAAGAAAACAAAACATTAAATTAAAATTACAAATGATATGTAATGCAATTATTTTTCACATATTTAAAAAATATTTTTATATATTTGGATTAAAAAAAAATGCTTTATTAAACGAGTGCGGTGAGAAATATCGCAATATTAATTATCTTCGAAATTTTAACGATATTTCAAGATTCGGCTATGAATCAAAATAATAAAATTAAAAAAAAAATGAATGGAAATAACATTGCAAGCAATTTTACACGGTTCGAAGTGATCGAACTCTCAAAAACGTAGTTATTCATTAACGACAACGAGAATTCGTTAACAACTATTCCGTATTCTGGTAACCAATTGATAAATATTCGAAATTGTATTTCGACACTTTATATATTCAATTGTCAACCCTGTATATCAAAACATGACTTTTAAATTACCACTTGACATGGATATATATTTTAATATCCATATTTATATAAGCGAAACTGTCAATTTTAGAGATTATAGAATATTTTTTTAACAAAATCTTCAGTAGATAAAAAAATATCGAGATATAATATAATATTAATTTATCAAAGAAAGTTTATTAAAATAAAAATAAAAATATTTGATACATTTCAATGTAAAATTTATAAAAAATAAAAGTTTATATTATAAGACTTCAGTGTTGGAAAGAAAATAAAATTTTACAAGCATAAATATAAAAGTATTAGTTTTATTTGAGATTTACAACTTTATATACGCTTCACTGTTGTAGAAAAAGGAGTTTAAAACTTTTCTTATATATATATATATATAAAAAATATTGAAATATACTTTAATATTAAGTTCTTTTTCATTAAAAAAGTTATGAATATTGATTGAAAAATACTGTTATACATATTTTAATTATATTTAAATATATTTAATTTAAAAATTTTATTACATCGATATATATATATAAATATAAATATATTAATAGATTTCATTGTGTTAAATGATTATTAAAAAGATAATAAAATTCATTTGTTTACGACCCCTGCAAATATGAAGTGTCACAGATTTTACGTATTCTGTCACTTTCCAACTAAAACACCGAACTGATTATTTATTTATGCGACTTTGAACCTCGACAGTGGAAAATGTATCAAAATCGTTGAATGACACAATAATAATATATACGTATAAATATATAATATTAACTATAAATTATTTGTAAAAAAAAATATATTATTTCAATAATAAAATTATTTTATACTTAACAGAACAGATATCAATTATATTGATCACATTTCGCGATGTTATTTATAATAAATATACGAATTATTTAAATGAAAAATTAATAAAATAACTAATCACACAAATGTAGTAATATTTATAGAATAGTACAGATGTTATAATATTGATGATATAAATGTATATCTGGGAAACGTATCGATTCGAATAAATTGGAATGAAAATCAATGAGTTTTTCATTACGTTAATTACTTTTTCTTGGTAAAGGAAACTGAGATTACTTTTTTAACTGAATTAACGCGAAAGAGTGATGATATAAAAGGGAAAATAAATCAATCTTTGCTGGAAAAAATGTAATATTTTCTATATCATACACTAATGTTTTATGTAAGAAAAATAACTAAAATTTTAAATTAATGTTAAGTATATATTTTGAGTAGGTTTTTTTCGTTTGTTAAATATAGTGATAAAATAATTATAAAGGAATATGTTTGAAAATTTTTATTAAATATATATTCATTATTTTATTTTTTCCTTATTCTTCTGCATCGAAAGGACGTTGAATATTATTGTAATATAATTGTAAAATAATAAAAATCGATCGTCTATATTTTTATTCAAACAATATTTTCAAAATCAAAACTAAAATTATTTAATTTAATTATTAAAAAAAAAAGAAATAATATATTTTTTCAGCATATTATATAATATAACGAGATTTTATTTCGCATTACAAAAGAAAGAAATTCAATCGTTTTCAATATATTAAACTTTAAATTGAAATCTGGAAATCATAATAGAACCTTATCCGGCGATATTAACCGTCAAGTTAGCTTTGCCGTTATAAATTTAATTAGATCGGCCGCGGGGAGGGCGAGGCAAAAAAATTAGTTTTCATCGAAATGGGTCAATTAAATTCAGCAATAGCTCGACGACGGGCACGTTAAGTTTCGAACATAAATTAAAGTTTACTGAAAGTTTTTCCACCCTTCTGTTCTTCAGACACATTTTCACTTCACACAGATTGAAGAAGAAAGTTAGAATCGGATCCCTATCTAGTGAGTGCGGCACACTCGAGTATACACATAATGACTGAAAATCTTATATATATATGTGTGTGTGTATGTGTACATATATATATATATAGATATATTTTATATTATATCGCGGGGACGTTTCTTGGAGTTCGCCGGTATCGAAAAGACGCCGCTCTGCTTTCACGCGTATAAATAATTCAAAGCCTCTTAGGTGGAACGAACGGTCTCGAAGATAGATGGAAGACAAAAGACACGTATTTTCCCATCACCTGTAATCCATCACACAGCCAATTTCTGAAATATAACGCGAAATCGCTTTTTAGAAACGATTATTTATTAAAAGGTGAGGGGGAGGAGCGGTGCGGAGGGTTTATGTCGCCCTTCTTTCTCGCTCCGAGTTCGCCTGTCTTGTCTTTTTCGATTTCAATTGAGCTGATTGCCGATTTACAAAATAAAAAATAATAATAATTCTAAAACGAAAGCTATATGAATGAATGTCAAGAGATCAAATGTAAAAAAAAAAGAAGTTAACTCATAAATTTGTAACCATGAATATGTTGAATTTTGAAAATAAAAATGAAATTGAAAGATAATTTTAAATTGACACGCGAATAATTTTAAGATAATATATTTATCGTAAATGATATGTATTAAAATTTGGTTTCGGTATGTTAAAAATAATATAGTATTAGATATGGATATGAGAATTTAATATTATATAGAGAAAATTAACGACATATAAAATGAGTAATCTGAAAGAAATTGAATACAAGTAGGATAGAGTAAAATACTTGGCAATAAGAAAAAATCTTGAAGCGGAAAAAATTAAAGCAAAAATAAAAAAAGGGACAATTAAGATGGTTTGAACATCTATTAAAAGCAAAATACAAGCTTGTTAAATTAATATGAAAAACAACTATCAAAAGAAATAAAAAAAAAGAGAAGATGTAGTAAAACATGAAACGATGAAATAAAATGAATTTCGAAAAAGATGCAATTCACGTTGCTAAGAAGAGAAAAAAAAGTAAAATATAACAATAAATAGTTTTAAATGATGAATAGCAAAATCTACATCTATTAATATAAGAATAGAGAATATAGTTTATATATACATAAATTTTATGTTAAAAAAAATAATTTTGTAAAATTTGAGAATCACTAGAAAGCATGAAGAGTGTAGAATATCGTCTTTCAATCGATTACCGAAGTAAAGTCACATACAAAGCAACCAGTAATTGAATAATTAACAAGCACATGTAAATTAGTCGATATCGAAAACTAATACATTATGGATGACACTATTCGATAAGAGTTATATGCAAGTTTATAACCAATATTATATATATATATATATATATATATATATATATATATATATATATATATATATTATAGCCTCGATAATAATTTAAAATAATAATAATAATAAACTTTTTCATCACAAACTATATAAATAGAAAATATTAAAAAAGAGCAGGTGTTTCGAAATAAAAAGTTTTTTTTTAATAAATGCTTTAATTAGCGCAACTACATGAAGAAATGAAGAAAACTCTCCCTCATCTAAGTACGTTCATCATCCGAGTAAATCTCGTTACAAATGTAAGTCGTATAAATCTCACAGAGTCCTCAGACGAAACTTATTGAAATAATAAATTTTTCCATCTCACTTCTGAGCTCTGCTCGTAAGTTATTTTATATACATATATATTTCTAGTGTCAATTTCACATTCGAAACACGCATAAAGCCTTACAATATATTTTTTTTCCTCACACGAAACGAATATGTTATATATAAAATGTGCTCGTGCATTTGATATATATATATATATATATATATATATATATATATTCAAAATGATATGAAGTCTTATGAAATTTACTTGAATTTAAATTGATTATATGCGAAATTAAATTATATCGTATATATAAGTATAGCACGTATGCAATTTGTATATATATATATATGTACATATAAAATGGACAATATCAGATTTCGTAACGTGTATCATAGGGCGAAAGTCAGCAGCGGGTCAATTCTGAGTTAGTGGACCCTTGGGTTGTTATAGGGGTCGAAGTGTGTATTGGAGTTTCAAAATACGAATGAGTTCGGCATTCCAATATATAATATCGCCCGATTAACCTTTTCATTTTTTTTTATTTATACTTATATATTTCGTATACGCGTATTTAGTAACTGCGAATTGAATAAATTTTGATAAATTGAAAATATTTTATGGGATATCATGGTTTTATTAAAAAAAATTTTTTCGTTTCAATATCGTTTATTTTTATCAATATGACTGAAAAAATTTGCAAGTTAGGAAATGTACATGGATAAAAAAATATATTTTGTGATATTGCATGACGTATATTTTTACTTTTCAGATATTGTTGCGCTTTTTCAGCAGATTATTTCATATGATCAAGGGAGATTTGGTAATGGAAAATGAATGAATATATTCAAAAATATATAGATATTTACACATATATGAAGTAAAACTACCAGTATTACTTACGTGCATTCAATACGAGGATATATGTCAAGCAAAACGGATTTAAGGGTTTCGCCCATATATCCGTTCCCTTTGCCGGGAGAGCTTTGGGCAAGACTTATCGGGAAAAGCGAACATTTTCTCCCACCAAATCTCTGCCAAAAGAGTTTACAATACCAGACTTGAGGGTTTTCCTCAACTTCGAAAAGCGCTTTTCCGATGATTTACTTTTATAACGTTTCGTACGTTCGTTCGCTTAAGGAAAAACTTCGAAAAATAGGTGTAAACGTATTAAACTACACTTAGCCGTGACAATTTCCTCTCCCCGTTTTCTCTGTAAAAGAAAACTGCCACAAATAAACGTTTACACTTTCTGCTAGTCTTTACAAATAATACAAACACACACACACACATGAATAAATTCAATATAAAATATTTATTTTTCATATAGTTAGTATAATATTTTATGTGTATGAAAATGAAATTATAAATATATAAAAACGGAAAAAGGAGAGGAAAGATTTAAAAAAAAAAATGATAAAACCGAAGTAGGGAGAAACACTTATATGTGTCCCGTGAAAAAATTGCTTGTTCCGACTTTTCGCAGTATAAATAATACAAGGGACACGGTCGAAAATACATCTCTTTTAATAAAGTGTATACAAGCGGGCTTAATATTCAGGTTTTTCCCGAAATATCAGATGTTTCATGACGATTACACACACACAAACACGTATGAGTTTATAAGGGAGATGGTTTGCCGACGGCGTTAGCGCGTGATATTTTGTTTCATGGTATCATTTCAAAAACAAAATATACTGTCAACCAAAAAATAACCTTATATATATATATATATATATATATATATACTCATATATATCTCAATGTTTCATATGTATATATACACATATTTTCCATGTTTTATATACGTGCACGTTTATAAATTTAAGTATACGTATGTAACATATATTAGTCCGATATTGCGCAGAAATATTGTAACAAAAGAATACTATCTATATTGGATGTACTTCTTGCAAATTCGTGTACGAGAAAAAAAGACTCAGTATATATTTTATCATATAGAAATATTTAAAATATTCTACATAATTAATGTATAAAAAATATATTAATTTAGGAATGGTGAATTTTTTTTGTTCATAAGAGCCACTTTTTAGCATTGATATTTATGGAGGCCAAATTAAATAAATTGATTATTAAAATATTAGCTTCAAAAAAACATAAAAAGATCTAACTTTTTGGCTAAAAAGGCCACATGCGACCTTAAGGCCGAAGGTTCCCCATCCCTGTATTTAACCTTATCGTTTTTCCTATTGATTTTTTCTTTATTTTAAACCGATTCAAAATATATTTATGAATGGAGAAAAAGTGAAACGTAAAATTAAGACAAAAGATATAAATATTAAATATCTTTTTGATACAAGTGAATATTTCGCTTTCAGTCTAAACAAATAATATGAACAATACAATCCTTTTGTGCATTAAAACTGTTGTGTAATAGAACAATTTTATATTTACTATTTACTCGCTTTGCTACAAAAAGCGCTCTCTAAAAATACAAAAAAAAAACAATGAAAGTGTCGTTTGTTAACAAATTAAAAATGTTCTTTCAAAAAATGAATAGATTAAAATAATATTATACGTTTTAAAAAATATTTACAATTTTCATATTTTGTTAATATATATTAAAATAATAAGCTTTTAAATTCTGATTCTGTTATATTACATATCTATTTTTAATTACCGAAAAAGCGTAATGAAAATCTCCAATTACAATTAGACGCATTGTTCCAGTTGCCGCTGTTGTTATCTTCGAATTTTTACGATGTACTTTTTCACGGACATTTCGTATATTTTTTTACGTGTGCCAATGTGTGCACACACGCTAGTTGGAAATATTCTTTTTTTCGGACAGAATGAAGGAAATCGAATAAAAAATGCAAGCACTCGTGAAAATAGTCCGCTTTTACCTGTCTGCTCCTGCAGGAACGCCATTTGACTCGGGTCTACTCTCGGGTCGGCAAATCATGAATCTCATTCATAATTCAGAAAAAGGTCAGCGTTTTCGTGTCCGCAAAACTCGCATAACGTCTCATTTTTGCAATTTTTCCATGGTGAATATATATATATATATATATATATATATATATATATATAAAGAAAACATGCCAGGGGTAAACTAGTTCACACTGGACGTACTAATAATTGAGCGCCGTCGGAAAATTTCACATAACACCTCTGAATATCGTAACTACTCTGGAAATTAACTTTTCTTGGCGCAAATCTCGTTCGCATTGTTTCAAAACAACAACATGTGCATATATAGAAATGGTATATATTGTTAAAAAATTGTCGATGAGGGATAAAATTTTAAAAGAAAATTCAATTGAAAAAAAAATCAGTGTTAGTTAACGGAGATGAAACTGAGAAATAATTAAAAAGTTTTACCGTTTACTAACAATATTTTTCTCACATTTATTTTGTGTAATAATTGAATTTGAATTTTATTTATAATTATGATTTCTCCTTTTTCATATTTTGAAAATGAAAATTTATAAGAAAAAAATAATATTTTACATTTTAAAAGCTCTAATCAAAGTTAAGAGGTCAGCATTCAAAATTGGATCGTAAATGCTGAAATATTTTACGTGAAAACATAGTAATAAATTAAAGTCCGGCATAACAAGTATATATATTTTGAGCTATAAAAATTATTTAATATTAAAATGGAAAAATAAAGTTACATTTGAGTGTGACTCCGGCGGCGGCGGCATTCGTTCAACGCTAGGATTTCATGTATATGATACGGAATAAATTGCATTTTTTATATAATATAATATAATTAAATATGTTGTTGAAATATATAAATCTATTTCTTAATTATTATTATTATTTTGTTTAATTTTATTATTAAGATTTTTAGCACAAATTAGTTCAATTTGGCTTATCAAAAATTAAAAATATTTAAATTGATTTTTTTATATTTATTCAAATTATACAATTTTGAATAATATATAATACTATAAAAAATAAAAATTCTATAAAAAATATTAATATTGGATAACACAACGAACATTAACAATAAAACGTACGTAAATAAAAAAAAAATAAGACGCAGAATCAACCGAATCAATAATGCAATCTCTTTCAGAAACCGCTCTCTCGATATAATATTTTTTATATCATTTTTATTACTTCGAATTTGAATTCTAAATTAGAGAATCGCCGACCGTTTCAACGGTTCAAAAATATCGCAAAATCGCAACGGACAACAGAACCATTCCCTTTTCGCATACTGTTTATAAGGGCGATAGAGATTTATATCGTAAACTTTTAACTGTGCAATTGAATAGGTGTATCCGTTATCTGAAATGCAACGGGAATATCCAGTTTTTCACATGACATATGTCATGAGGGACAAAATATCTGGACGAGATAAGAAAAGAGACGACGACGACGACAAAATAAGATGTGACACGAAGGATGAACAAAAGTTGCTGCCGAACGACAGTATTGAGGATTGTACGAGTGTTTGCGGTAAAATATATATATAATATTTTGTATATATATATATATTTATATATATAAAGGGAGTTTTGTATCTCCCATGATCCCGCTTGCACCGATCGTAAAATATCAAATTGTACAATATAATAAATTATGTTATTTCGTTGTTCTCTTGTTCAAGCTTGTGTATGTTTACGGTAGAATGAGAGGGTGACATGCCTATAAGCGACTGTGTAGAAAATGGAAAAGGATAACAGTTTGTCCTTTCGGTGCCGTGGTTCAAAAAAATTAAAACGTTTTTAATATATATATATATATATATATGAAAAAAAAGTAATTAAAATAAAATACAAACATATATATATATATATACGTATGTATTTGCGTTAACTCGTTCAAAAAGCTGTCGTTTTTAATTAACGGCAAAACGTCGGACGACATTCGCATGCGTACACAATTAGTCTTTAAATTATTTATATTTCGACGATACAAAATTCATACAATATTACAAAAACGTTATGTGGGATAGGTGAAAGTAGTGGGAGGGGGTCGCGCGTGTCATTTTCATTAAAAACGATACGATATAATTATTATAAATAGTTGATTATGTAAATTGTGCCGAATTTTTGACGTTTTAATCGCATCTGCGTACGCGGATCAAAGTGAAACGACAAATTTAATGCGCGAAATTGAAATTTTTGTAAAAACGGTTCAGATTGATATATATATATATATATATATATATATATATATTAAATAGTCTACTAAAAATATATATTTAAAGCATCTTAATTCAAATATTATATAGTTAAAACAAGACAAAGTATAATAGTTTGATTTGATTGCATATAAATATATATGAACTTCATGATTATCAATAATGACTAATTTAAAATAATATATATATATAATAATATAATATTTAAACAAATGGATTGCGATAAAAAGAAAATGATTTATTTTATTATATAAAAAAAAAATAGACGTCCTCTTTTTTTTTGAGTCAGAGTGTATTCGGGCAGTATTCCCGAAGCGGTGGTGCGAGGGGTCATACCTATTTGAGAAATTTGATTGCCGCCCGAGAAGAAAACCCACGGGACGCGTGTGTACCCTGAAAAATCTTTTAGTTTATCTCGCGGACTGAAACGACGAATGCCGCTGACCCCTCATACCCCCGATTTACCCCCCTACCCCTACCCCGCAGAATGTTCACCCGCCGTACGGTTTTTATTGCGAGTTTTACCCCGAGATGGGAAACGGTCACGGCACCCCGATGGACTCATCTTTGTTACATTTCAAATATTTAGCGTGTATTGCGCATTATTCCGTTGATACGGCTCGGTTTCATTTCCTTGGCTCGTTTTCTGACTCGTCTTAATGTTTCGCATCCGACGTGCCCTTCGATTTGACAATCTCCGTCGTACATCCGAATTGACGTAATCTACATATTTTGATTGTATATTATTATATATATATATATATATATATATATATATATATATGTGTGTGTGTGTGTGTGTGTGTGTATACATATATTATATGAAAGTATGTCAGTCGTAAACTGATGATATTGTGTATATGTCTTACGTATGAAATCGATACGTATGAATATTACGCTTTTTGTTCACCGTTTCGAATGTAATGCAAGTCAAAATGTCGAATTTATGTATTCGTACTTTCGTGATATATTGTTTTATATAAAAAAAAATATTCAAATTTTCGCTTTTTTTTACAATACAATAGATATACAAAAATATTAAAGTTTAAAAGTATTGTGCATGTAACGTACGAATAGAAAAATATAGATCAATATATATATTGTATATCTATTCATTTTGTTTTTCTTTGCTAATTTCGTAAAATATTAAAGCTTCACAATTTTATAAATAATACGATGAGTTGTTAATTTATGTTACTTTCGATCATTATTACGTCTCTTTTATAATATTTAATTTAATTTGAATTGAATATATATATATATACTTTTAATGATTGAATTCACAAATACACGTATTTATAGATAAATTTTTCATCTCATTTATATCGATTAAAGTAATCGAACGATAGTAGAAAATATAAGTATGAGAACGCGAAAATTGAAAAGTCTCGACACATAATATACCGTCGGTTAAATTAATTACTGGTAAGTAGTTAAAGTGCGCGATACCTTATAGTTGCGAACATTTTCTTCACCCTGTCCGGACAGAGTTACACCACTTCCGTATCCAGGTGAGGCCGGTGATTGATGGCCTCCATAAGAGTCGTAATCCGATGGAGTCGAACTACCCCAAACGGCCTGCTGGAAACTGCTTTTCGCGCCAAAACTCAAGCTAATCTGTGAATTACAAAAAAGAAAAATTATCAGATAATTAATTATATTCTTTACCATATATATATATATATATATATATATATATATATATATATATATATATATATATATATATATATATATATATATATATATATATCATGATTGAATATAGATCGATTTGTAACGATCGAGATTGTAATTAATATAAAATAATATATATTATCTTTTTGTGCTATAGATGCTTTGCAACGTTCTTGGCGAATTTTTTACTTCTAACTTAAAATTATTATACATACAAATTAATATATAAAACTATTTATATATTAACATTTTATATATATTTCTGCTGTTTAATAATTTTATATAGTATATATGGATTTATTGAATAAATTTTTACATTAAAAAAAACAGTTTTGTGTTTATAAGGATTACAAATTTTAACTTTGATAATTCTCATAAGATTGTCAAATTTGAAACAAAAAAAATCTAAATTTAAATATCGAAAATTCAGTCTGGTTTGTGGTTATATAGTTGTTAACAAATTTAAGATAAAAAATCTTATCTTTATTTAAAAGGATGTCATTTTACACTTCATAATTAATACAATTCGAAAGTGTGGAAATTCCTTACAAAAAAAGAAACAAATTGTCATTCTGCTCATCGATACCTCTCGAGTGCAAAGGTTTAAAATATTTCTAAAATTAAATATTATTCTACAATAGGAAACAGATATATTGTAAAATATAAATTTGTTTATATAATAAATTTGATTCAAAATCTGTTATTATTGTGTCATGTGCATTCGAAACAAATTTGATTTTCTATATTTTCAAAATCGATTAGAATAGTTTAATTTTTTTTCCTTATTATGTAAATTTAATAAGAAGTCGATATATTTTGCATAACAATGTAATTAGATTAAATTATTTATAAAAACGTATACATCAATATAATTTATTACGAAGTTATAAATAGAGTTTATTTTTCATACATTTTTTCATCAATCTAATGGATTTTCTGTACGAAAACATATTATTTTTTATCGGAAAAATTAAAAATAAATTTTTATTCTATTAAAGGAAATAAAAAATTATACAAAAAAAATCCTTAACAATCATCAATTTTCAACTACCTTTATAATAATACGATAAGCAATAAAATATTCATATAGAAATCTTTCGAATATATTTCATTTTCTTATTCGATCCGTCGGGATTTTGTAAAATTACAATTTTACAGAATTACCACATTTTATGATTGAACGCATTCAATTTGTCGAAACCTTTCAGCGGAAATGAAATGATTCGATTCAATCGTGCAGATTTGCGCCCCCCCCCCCGTTTATTTATTTTTTTTAATTCAAAAAAATCCACCGAACACACACTATTCGTACGTGTAATAGTGAATTTTCTTCTATCCGCAAAAATCAGACATCAACAGTGTGTATGTAGTCTATACTTTTGATTCGTTGAAGCGAGCCGGAAAAATAAGGAAATTCACGAGGAAAATTTCTCGCTCGAAGACGCGCTTAAAAATATTTTTACATTTGTCGACGATTTTTCCACGTACGGCAAACACTCTAGACAATATTGACTAATGGCCTGTACACTTTCTTCCTTTAGACCACGATCGCACTTTCTCAAATATTTTTATTTTCATAAAAAAAAACTCGCATATATGCGATCGATAATATAATACAATGTTTACGGATGCATTTGAAATATTTCAATTTAAACAAAATAAAAAAAAAAATCATAATTCAACTACTTTGATATCGAATAGTATTGTAATGAAACGAGATTAAATTGAAGTAAAAATAAATATATATATATATATATTCGTTGATTTTGTAAAAAATAAAATAAAATAAAAAGTAAACCAACCGTTTTTAACTGTAGCAAGAGCAACGACGGAACATTAATGGAAACGTTTCATTCAGCAGGGTTCGGTTTTGTCTCAATGTAGACTAAGCTTAATTGTAATGAACGTAGTCCATATGTTGAATTTATATATATATATATATATATATATATATATATATATATATATATATATATACATATATATATATATATATCGACTTTCTATATATGTATATAAATGTTTGTACACATTGTTTACATTATACGTGAATTCGTCTTTAAGTTCATTATAGATAGCGTGGTCAAGAAATTTTTAAATTTATAAATAAAAAATAATAATTTAATATGCATAATCTAATACAATCAAAATTATTATTTAATATTATATATAATATGACTACACAGTCTAAATCCCATAAATCAATTACTATTTTAATGTTATATTTAATTGTTTTTTTTTTAATAAAAATAATTGAAAAATTAAATAGTGAATATAAGATGTGCATATAATAATTTTAATGTATTCTATTCAATTTTAAATATATAAAAATTATCTTTATTATACACAGATATATCATCATCATCTATATAGCATTTGTTTAATATGTAAATTTAACACTAAGAAACAACAATTGATTCTTATCATTATTCATCGAATCGCATCGATAGAGACATGCTAAAGATAAGAAAATATATTTGAATAACAAATGAAACAATTTCAAGCGATTCCGATTCAATCTATATACGTTATCGATAGATAGTGCATATGAATATTGTCGATTTGAAACACCTACGATAAGATCATTTGTACTTATTTAATTTTTGTATCAACCTGTATATATATTATGTATATATATATATATATATATATATATATATATATATATATATACACACAAATAGACAAATACGAATGAATGAATCGAAAACGATTTCGGAAGACAAAATTCCATCAAAAGGTTTGAACCGTACGCGAAAACGAACCCTTTTATACGCGAACGGTTCGCTTCGTGCAATACCTTAAAGCGCTTAACCTTTTCGTTGAGTCGTAGAACATGCGGCCGGGAACATTTTGGGATCCTTTACCCCGGAAACCTTCCTTCCAGGAGACCTTCGTGTATGAGGATCTCTTCTCTTCGTACTTTTTTTTTTTTTTTTTTACTTTATTTTCCTCAAAGACATCCCGTATACACGGGGTCGCTCTTATATCGTCTGTTTCCTTGTTATTTATATACGGACATTTGCGGACTTTCCCAGGTTCGACTTTCGTAAATTGTACCTTCGGGGAAAGTCGAGAGAATTTAAATTTAATTCCTTGCTCCTCCTCCTTCTCCTCCTCCTCCTCCTCATACCCTCCTCCACCTATTCGATGAAATTTATGCTTTTTCGCATTCGAACAAATCAAAATCGACACGGGAAACCTTCGAAACATTTAAAAATTCCGATGGGGTACGATCTGATAAATATTGTTCTATGATCAAAAATTATGGTTTTATATTAAAAATATATTTATAATATACAATTGAACAGATAATTAAATTTGAATTTTAGATACAATTTCTATTTGATATTGAAATAAAAAAGAGCGTTTTATGAGTATTAAATTAACATAATTTCTTACATGTTAAAAATATGAATAAATACGTTTGAGAATTAATTTAAATATAACATCATTTTATTTTTCAAAAATTATAAATATTTGAAAAAGACAATATTCTATATATGAATAAAAATATATTGGTATAGTTAAATGAGAAAATTTTGATGAAGTATATTTTTTTCAGTAAAATTCGAGAGAGAGAAAATCAAAAATATTCTTACATATATTAAAATTATTTTTTAAATATATAAATAAAAAAAATAATTGCGCTTTTATAAAAACATAAAAATATATATACGTATGCCATTTTTAATATATTTATCAAAGTTGATCTTGATAACGCTTCATTTATAAAAGCTTTTTGCGATTATTTTATATTTTCATATCGTCATGTATATTCGTTTGTCATTCGAACGAAAACCCACCTTTTCAATTCCATTCATCCATCATTCTTACGGCGTTTCTTTATGTAATTTTGAAGTCTTCCACATTGAAATCACGACATTTTCGCATTCATAATCCATCCCGTCAGTTGTGATGATTAATCCTTATCATTAAAAGATATACATTTAATAAACCGTATATTTTTACGTATGTGCTAAACAAAAAAAAGTAATATTTATATATATATATATATATATATATGAAATAATAAAATAAAAATAGTAAAAAATTATATATATAAAAAAGATATTCAGATAAAAAAATTCTCGTGTTATAATTTTAATAAATCAAACCAAAAACAAAATTGATATGATATTCGAAGGATAACAAAAAAAAAATAATAATAATAATGCACGAGCTCTGTCACCGGACGAACCGATAAATCAAAAAGGGGTAGTTTTCCAAGTAGAGGGTTGAAGGGAAAAAATCGTGTCTTCGAAACACACAGTTTGATAGATTGCTAGCACAAGAGATTTTTATATAATGTTCATGTGTCGATACCGTGCGGCTTTACGCTCGGTCAATAGTCGAAGATTCAGGCTGAATTACACTGGCGAAGCGGAAAATTATCCATCAAATATTACATAGGATGAATTTTGACGAACGATGACTTTTATTTTATATTTTATTTAACGCTTCCGATATGAATATTTTTTTTTTTATTAAAAATTACATGTAAATATAATTATTATAATTTGAAAAATAATAAATTTAAAATCGTACTAAAATATATATATATATATATATATATATATATATATATATATATATATATAATATCATAATGATGAAAAGTATTGTTTTGTTGAGTTAAAAGCATACTGGCAAAAAGTATGATGTATCGCATTAGAAGCTAATTGTCAAAAATTGAAGAAAATCGAAACAAAATTATATCGTAAATGCTGAAATATTTTGTATAAAATCATATAGTAATAAGTTGAACTTTGATATGGCAAAGATCTATATTTTAAATTTTAAAGTTAATATATATTTAAGTTGAAAAAAAAATGTTACATCACTACGAACCTCTTACCGGCGCTAGCATTATATATAATATATATATATATAATATTAATTTTCAAAAGATAATACTGAAATCGTATTTGTTTGAAAAATTATTATAATATAAAAATAAATCTCAGTAATGAACTATCATCAATCATTATGATAAGGACATATAAATATAAAATTTAATTTTAAACATTCAAAGAAAAATATTATATTTTTCTAAATAAAAAAATATATTTTAAAAATTGAAAATTAGTCTATCTTTATTCTGAAAGACGTAAAAAGCAAACGAGAAATTTAATATTCTCAACGTATCTCGAATAGATAGAAGATAAGCGTGTCGTTTGTCACATTTTTTTTTCTTTCTACCATATCTACGATTACAATATATATATATATATATATATATATATATATATATATATATATATATATATATATAGTTTCAATTGAACATCATTACTCGTGTAACACCAGTCTGAACATATAATAAAGCAATATAATATAATATAATGAAAATACACGTACGCACTGCGTATACTATACTATACTATTATATATTATAGTAGTAGAAAAAGAGAACGAACGGTCGATGGCAATTTAAATTTTTCATTTGAATAAATCAGCTTTTAAAGCCGAATGCAAATGGCCTACGACCGAAATATGCGAACTCGGGCGGCAACTCTCGGCAAAAGGAATATAAAGCTTTATGATGATACATACTCTCATATTGTTGGCACATTAAATGCCACTTTCTGTAATAAGTTTTTCCCCAACCCGTTACCATAGTAAATGGGCGTGTATACGCAAAAGTGTATACGTTATTTTCACCAATGTACAACTTGTGAGTGGGTTTTGCTAGCGTTTTCATACTACTTCATCGCAGATATTCTCAAACCAGTGCCGAACTGTAATAAAACGTACCGCAGGCCACTTATTTGATCTTACATAGGCACTGCTTCTTGTTTTGAGTGGTCTTCTAAAACAACAATGCTTTATATATATATATATATATAAGTTGTATTTTGCGACTTTTGTCCTAGACGAAGGATCATAAATTACGGATATGATCGTAAAACAGAATTGTCCACACACTATAAAAGGAAACCTTATACATACATTTATGCTATGAAACAATTGCTTTCATATCGTCATGGCATTTTTCCATTGCACACACACACACACACACACACACACATATATATATATATATATATATATATATATATCCTACGATGCCCGTCTCCGGGTCTTGAATTTGTCATATTATACATTTGTCATGTTATCCTTGAGCTCTTGTATTACTCGCCTGGCAAATATGACTCGGGATATGAATGTGTTGAAGTAGAACGACAAGCGACAAAAAGAAAAAAAAATAATAGAAATAGTTGTATTTCAATTCAAATTATTTGTTCTCGGTCGTATTTTATTCATATAATCTATGATATGTATAAATATTATATGTGAATTACAAATTATATATGTTTGATCGCATAAATTGATAGTAAAAATATTACTGAGTACAAGATAAACACGGGTTGTCGACTATTGAAATATTATATATTTCGTATGAAATAAATCATTTTATTCAGAAAAATATTTATTATTAAAACTTAGATTTGTAATGTAAATATATATATATATATATATGTGTGTGTGTGTGTGTGTGTGTGTGTGTGTGTGTGAGCAAGAGATCTCAATGTAACGAATAAAATACATGTTATATTATAAAATGTGAATTATAAATAAATAATGTAAAATAATAAATCAAAAAATATATAATCCTCGTGTCTTTGTTTCTCATTCGAGTTTTAAGACATTGATTTTTTTTATATATATTATATTTATTTTTTCATTTTATATATTTATATTTATAAAACGTTTTAGATATATAATTTTCTACTCCAATAATATTTTAAATAAAATAGTATGTTTTTTAACGAAAAATGAAAATGTAAATAATTTTCTAAGAAATCAAATACACGCATATTATTAAAATATTGCAGGTGAACTATAAAAATATATTGTAATATTTGGATTTAAATTTATTTTTTTATTATACTGAGGTCGAAATATTATTGTATAGCTAATTTCATATTCAACCTTCAATTCCCTATTGAATAATTCGACGTGTCATTTCCTTTTAGTAAATTTCCCCAATGGAGGAATATTTTAGATACGAATGTTGTAATAAAAAAAATCGTAAAATACAAGTAACGAAATTAGAATTTGAATATGGCATCCGCAACATAATAATCAAGCACGCTAACAACGGCGCTATTTCAAACACAATACGATTTTTATTATTAAAAATATACAAATATATTTATTTTCAATTTTATACATTTTAATAAATTCGTAGATAGATGAAGTAATAAAGTAAAAAAAATAATAATAATAGAGGTGAATGTCTGGTAGAATAGTTTATGCAGTTGTTGGTTACGATAACTAGTATCCTTCCGTTCTGGTGCTGCGGTGATGTAGTGATACGACTTCGGAAGTCAGCAATTCCAGTTCAACTATCGCCATATCCCCTACATTCGGACAATCTTACGACTCTCGGTCGGACAGGACGAGTCGCACAAGACAATGCCCTACTATAAATTCGAAAAGGGGAGTCGAAATGTACCCTTGGCCCTCTGAAACATCCGCAAAACCCCCGGAAGCGCTAAGTATTGTTCACTTCGAGATAAGATCGAGATTGCTTCAGTGGCTGAAATAAATATGAGCGGGCCAAGAAACTGAAATATGTATACATGATTTACATTCGACCGGAAGGGGGTTTGTTTCTCTCATTCTACAACCCCGTCAACCACCTATCCATGTTATCTCGCAAAACGTACGTTTTACCCCTCGAGCGTTAAATTAACGTTGAAAATTTTAAACTTCGCGCATTTTAACACCCCCAAACCATATATATATATATATATATATATATGTATAGCTCAAAAGCGAACAAACCCATTACATTATTCCGCAGCTACCTCTCTTCATTTTCGATCAAAAAGTATCGCCTCGTATAATCTGATGAATAACGAATCATTTCGTACAATATTCACGGTTGAAAATGTACCATAAACCTTACACTGTCCAATCTACATTTTTTTTTGTTAAACCCACCCCTATATGCCAATATTGCGGCATGTCAAGATTATAATCTGGATATTTTGTAGTTTCAATATAAAAAAAAAACACGATATGAATTTTCGGCGAACCGCAACGATTTTTTTTTTATTTCAACGTCAAATAGGAATTGAACTCGAAATTCTGTATAATCGTAAAACCATTAAGTGCGACATAATATTTGACATTGTAAACAATATTAATCATAAATATGTACGTTCAGACGTTTGCTGTGTTAAACTTTAACTAAACAATAAATTACAACACGATTACGTGTCTAATATATGAATGAATAGGATTTATAGTGAACAATAGTAATAAATGTTGTAATGTCGGTTTGCGTAGAACGTAATAATATTACTATTTATATATGTGTGTGTATTTGAGCAATTGCGTAAAATCATACGCAAATACGTATAAAGTATTTAACATCATCATAAATGAAGTTCAATTTAATTAAATTTGTCGTATAAACGACGATAGTAAATTCATTTATATAAATAATTTTAGCTTGATATTGATGACATGTATATGAAACATCATTAATTTCAAAAATATTTATATTAACCAAACATAACATAATCTCTCAAACATCAATTTTTAAAAATATAAAAATATAAATTTTGTTTTCTATTACAAATTTATCTTAACAATTATCAATTTTGTTTCCTTTATCAAAGAAGTCATAAATATTATTTGTTCACCAAACCTAATCTATCCTAACGAACATCATTAATCAAAAACTATTTTTACGTGATAAAAAATATTTTATTATATACAAATGTTTTATTTAATTACGACCATTTTTTAGTTTTCTTTTAGTATTCTTGTCTGACAACGCGACTTCGATTAGTATGCAATTACAAAAAAAAAAAAAAAACAGGGTATTATTTAATCTAGATTGTTTTGTTTTATTAACTAAATAACTAAATAGAATAGTTAGTTTTAGTATACAATACACTTTTTGTGAAAAAAAATAATTGATACTTTCAACAATGATCACTCAGACATATTCTTACTAGATTTTAACTAAAATTTTAATATTTTCTGTATAATTAATAAAAGAAAATTAGAAAAAAATGATTCTATATTAATTTGAAAAGTAGAGAAAACTCAATTATAAAATATTAAAATATCATCGTGTATTAGAAAATGTACATAAAACTTTTAGAAAATATAAATCAAATATATATATATATATATATATATATATATATATATATATATATATCATAATAAAACGATTACAGACGTAAAATGAACAAAAAAAATAAATAAATAAACATTAACAACTTCGCCTCATATAAAATGAGCGCACATAGTATCAGCTTGTAATTCAACGGGGCGTTAAAGCAATACACATAGTACGTACGTACGTATGGTTCGAGTAAAATTTAATAACATTTCGCTTTTGGCAAGGTGAAATTAGTTTGTTCAGGTACAAATAGGCGGACAGACAGACAGACAGACAGATAGACAGTCGGTAGCTGCTGTGTAAACATTTGTACCCGCGCCGTACATCGCAAACGAGTTTATAAACGTGCACGTACAAACACGTTACTCGTAGAGGCTTCGAAGGCACATACGCAATTATATATCATTGATGCCTAATAAGAATGCACTTGTATCGTTCGCATTTATAAATATATAAATATATAGTGCATATTTTCATCGGCGTCATTTGAGCCCTTTGTGCATGCGATCGCCCGTTTAAAAACGAGCGCAGCACAAAAACGAGCCGGTGCCGTGTCAATATTTTCATTTTTATTGCGAAAATATAACGTAACGAATGACAGAAAAGAAAAACGGCCATCGAACGTTTTTCGCGTTTCCGTCATGCGACCGCCATCGCAGTTTTCCCGTAAACAAATATAACTTATTACGTACAAAAAGTTAGCGGCGTTCGTGGAAAACGCTTGTGAAAAACGGCAAGTCGTTCAGATTATACCATTATTTACTATCTAAATTCAAATATATATATAATTCACAATAAAAATATCTATTTTTAAATTTACTTATTGTATATCATATATATATATATGATGTAAGCAAACATTTTTTATATACAACTAATCAATTTTATACTGTACATTATAATATACAACACTTTAAAAATTTCCTCACAATCTTATTCAAATATCAAATCATAATAACGTCCATCACGTTGAAATAAATTTAGTTATAATAAATATTTTATATTTTAATGGGAAAAATTATGACATACGAACGAACTAATTTACAATAATAATAAAACATTAGAGCAGTCATGACTACAAATTGTTGACAATGCATAATTAAAACAAACTATAACTATAACAAAGTTTATAAACAGTATGCACGTTGTACGTATGTAAATTAGCGAAGATACATATTAAATTTGTATGTAGCGCCGACAAATAAGCAAATTATATAGTACAGCGTAAATAATATAGTGCATTAATGAAGCTTTTATATTAAAAATATATAAAAAAAATATTTTTTTATGTATATAGTGTAGAAGATCATTAAGATTTTATCTTTATGAAAAAATGTCGTCAGATTTTCGTCTTAAGTTGATATTCTAAATACGTTTTCATAGTGAAATTTTTCTTCAAAGGAAAAGAAAATATGCTCGAAAGATTTTCATCTTTGAAAATAAGAGAGAAAAATTTTTGATTTTAGATGAACAAATTTCTCTTTTGTACAAAAAAATATGTACTAATTTTCTTAAAAATTTGATTTATTATCGCTTTTTATCATTTATTGATATAAAATTTCGATATACTCAAATATATATCGTAAAATAAATTGATATTGTGTGTAAAATGCAACGATTTCAGTGGCGGCGCACATTAATTACAAACGCGTCGACAAGTCATTATATCGAATTACGTCGGCGAACATAAACACGCACAGATTCTCAAACTTCTACGCACTATAATCGAACGCATGCGAAGCGTTTATATATATAATATAATATAATATAATATTATATTATTATACACACCGAGCAAAAGTTAACAAGTATCAACGGTCGCCGTACACTTGGCTGAACTTTGGAAATTGATAATCGGAATTGAACCCTCCCCTCTGGGGGTGAATTATGATGTGACTGCGAAAACTTATGCAATAAAGCCGATATTTGGGAACCCGCTCGTGCGATATCTATTATTGACTCGATAAATCTGTACAATGTCGTAAATAATTAACGTTATTCGATAAAGTACACTTGGGCAATTTTGATTTGTCCTTCACCTGTGTCTTTTGTGTTCTTATTATATGCTTTATTTAAAAAATATATATATATATCATTTTTTATTATAAAATCAAAAATTAACAAATTGGTAGATCGATATTTTAAAGATTAAGTTTTAAATAGCTCTACTGTATTACCAGATTCAGGCAATATTGAAAATTTATGGTAGTGGCTGACAAGAAGTATTCTCTTTAATGTCTAAAAATATGATAATAAAAAAGCATTGATTACAGCAATAAAGAAGGTCTGTTATAAAATACCACATTTAATCTATATTATTTTTTAATGAAATTAATATTTTCAATAATATTTAGTATTGAAAAATATACAAAAAATATTAAATTATTTTTTTAATTAATAAATTCATAATAATTTTATATATATATATATATAGTATTATTCAAACATGTTTAACAGAAAAAAATGTACGAAAATAGGGGTGCCGAAGCAATGTAAACAATGATGGAACGGTGCGTTCCTTTTTCTTTTATTTTCACGTTACTTGCGCACGTATGCTGCCAATGTATAACGGACCTTAGCTTTCGTATATTTGTTTTGTTTTGTTTTTGAAAAACAACAAAAAAAAACAAAAATACACACACACATATAAATAGTAGAATTGGTATAGAAGAAAAAAAAACGTCTGCACGGTCGTGTGTACCCATTGTGCGTATGATTGCCCCAATTATGGAGAGTTTTCGAAGAAAGGTTCCGTGGTCGGCCGGTCGTAAAAAATGAACGAGGGGGGGAGGAGGTTAAAATGGACGGACATAAGCCACGTGGCCCGAACGCTGAAAATGCCCACCCCCCTCTCCCCCGAAAACTCGCGGTGTATAACCTACATTATTTTTTGTCTGCTAGATATAAAAATGAAGAATTAGATCCATTTGTAAAAAAAAAGAAAAGAAAAACGTGCGCTATATGGGTGGGGTGAGTTCGTGGTAGCCTTAAAAAAAATAAGGGTGGCCGATGCGGGTGGGAAAATCGAGAAGAAACCTTCCGTATTGCGTCTGGTCGGTTCATTTTGTATTTTTCATGGTAGGAAATACCGGAGCCCTTTTCGTCAATCGTAAATCATATCCATTAAGAGTGAACAACAAAAAAATGTATATATATATATATATATATATATATATATATATATAAGATATATAATAATATAATTCTAGTGTATGTGCGGTTTTTTTATATTATTATTCTCATGTTTGACCCCGCAATACACTTGAAGAAAATTGGATGTAATTAATTATTTTTCGTGTGTCAGCCGTCAAAAATACGTCAGTGAAAAGAAATATTTTTAGTAAAAAACGAATGTTTATTTATATCAATATAAAAATACGTATATTTGCAATTTTTAATCAAAAATTTCAATGAAAATAATATTTTGAATATAAATATAGACATAATAATTTGACTCGAAAGAAATAAAAATTTATTTATCACTACTTAAAAATGAATATATAGCTTTCAAAATAATTAAAAATCATTTATCTATTTCTTTTTTATTGCATAAAATATTATTAATTAAAAATTATAAAGATATAAATCAAAACAACTATATCGTTGATCAAAAAGATTGAAATTGTATTCATTAAAATAACTTGTTTCTTTTAGACTGTCATAAAGTAATTTGAATAATTAATCATTTCGTAAATAAACATTGATTAATATTCATCATAATCTTTTGAACTAACTATCGCGTATTTTATATATATGATTATAAATTTAAATATTTATCTTTCATTATATATACATATACATAATGAAATTTCATTAGCACAAATCTTAAATAATCTTAAATAAATAAAGACAAATATATCGTATTTAATTATGATTGAAATATAAATATCAAATAAATTAGTAAATTAGTAAATCGAACGATAAAATGGTTGCTTGTGTCCATAAATTTACTGAATTCAAAATTAAATATAATTGTATAAAGAAAAGTAAATAAATGAAGATGAGAAGAAAAAAACGCTTCGCATATTTATGAAGAAGTGAGAACACGTCTAACTACACATTTTCTCAATTTCCACATTGTATATTCACGTCAAAGGTGATCAATATGTGGAAATTTGAGGCGTTTTTCCAATAAATAACAGAGTTTCCTTTGAGAAGTTTAGTTGGTAAACAACTTTTAAGTGGGTCGCTTATGTCGTGCATGTCATATCAAAAACCTCGGGAATACTATATATTCGGATACACTAAAATTTATATTATATATCGCGGACATTTTGTGTTTGTGTGTGTGTTCGAATTTCCTGAACTATTATGTGATCACTTTGTCTCTAATAACATCTTTAGAAAATCTCTAGAACTTTCACAAACTAGTTAGAGACGGGTTTGGATTTTATAAAATATTTATTTACAGAAAAACATTACAACGCTTCACAATGCCTTTGAGACTTGATAGTATATTTTATCATTGATATCATACTAAATATTTATTCATATATATAATTTATAAATTTTAATTTTTTATTGATAATATATAAAAATAATGTCAATAAAGATTATATTTAATAAAAATATAATTCTTAAAATAATCTAAATATAATAAAAAAAAACGTACTTTTAGATTTGTTTTTTTTTATGTCGAGTGTGAATAATGGGGTAGCAATTCGGTCGTATAGTCTTTGCGATACGCGCACCATCGGTTTCGACCCCTGACCCGTATCGAGCCACCATTATCACGTCGTCTGTTTGTTTTCACTTTAGGGGCCTTTTCTGTTTGGGACATTTTATATACGGACCTTACATGTTATTACTTGCCGTATTAATTTCACGACTCGGTAAAAAAAAATAACCCCCCCCCCGCCGCCGCCGCTCATTGGTAAATGTGCCCTTTTTATTTATTTTTTTGTTTTTCGCATTTAGTACACTTTTATGTTTTATAAATGTCGTTCTGTTATACAGAAATATATATATATATATATATATTTTATTAATAATTACACCAAATAAAATATATTGTTAAAAATATGAATATATTTTATATCGATAAATCTACGCATAATATTTATTTTACATTAGAGAACAATTTTTTTTTGACTATAATCACACAAGTTATTGTATATTATTTATAACTTTTTTCTTTATATTCATATTTTTATTTACATGTGCGTTTTTTTTTGTTATAAAACACGACTCTAAACTTGCGTAACGAAAAAAGTTTAAATTACTAAACGCGTATAATTTAATAAAAATGTACGCAAAATCGCACAGCGCTAAAAGTTTTCACCTTTTTTAATATATTTTTTTTTACATACACCGAAATTAAAATATCGTTTGAAAATTTCGCGTTCACCGTTGAAAAATTTTCGCTGCATGATTTTAATTAATTCCTATTTCGCATTAATGGAACTTACAATTATGTTCGTCGAAAATATTTTGAAAATCGTTATACGCTAATGACTTTCAAAAGCGTGTCTATGAAAAGCTCTGTATGAAAGCTTACTTCTATAAATGGACGAGTGTTCTCGGTGAGCGAATTCAAATCCTCTTATATTTATATAAATATAAAGTTATATTAAAATAAATATAAAACAAAAATATACTGTAATATTTAAAAAAAAATATATATTTTAAAATAAAAATAATAAACATCATCTCATATATATTATGTACGACCGATTTTTTTTTCATTTATCACAATATTAGATAAAAATCTATATGTTATATTTATAATTCTTTTCTTTCAAAATTCACTTTTTCTGAGTGGTATCAATTTATAGAGAATATATTGCAAAAAATACGTTTTCCTATTCAAACTACTCTGACTTTTTTTATGTCATATAAAGATAAAATAGCTCAATTTACTTATTTTAAATAGCACACCGGTATAAAGTAAGTTATTTTTTTTTTCTTAATAATTATAACTGGATTTCAAAAAAAAAAGATAAATTATAAGTATATAATTTTTGATATTGATTATCTAATTTTTATATTTAAAAAAATAATCGTCATTATCATCAAAACATTTTCATTTAGAATAAAAAAATATATCTCCTTCTAAAATACAATACGTTATTATGTTTAGGATGCGTTTAATAACATTAATAAAAATATTACAATGTATGATGAATTTGATATTTTTTTTATATTAATATTATTAACTGTTACAATGAAAAATAATAATATAAAGGTTTTTAAAAATAATAATAATAATAATAATAAAAAACACAGGCAATTTTCCGAATGCACTATTGATAAAATCTGATAATACAGTGCGCGATTTCGGTTTGCACGATTGCATTCAGTACGGTCTAACTGCTCTAATGAACTTAATATGCACACCGTTCGCCAAAGCAACCATTCTGCGGAATGACCGGTTAATTTACACCTGGCGTATTTCTCTTTCGCGTTCAATATATCTATATACGTATATAAATACTCTATTTATGTATGAAAATATCGAATTTTTTACCTGTAAAAAAAATGGCGTTTTGTCGACGTGCTTTTCGCGCAATATCAGTAATCGATTTAAAAATCCGTCGATTGTATTGAATTTAATTTGTATATATATATATATATAATATAACGATGTCATCTTTGAATAATATTGGATAATATAAATAAAATATTTTTATTATTCATATGTACGTTAATAATATGTTAATATTATAATTAGATTTTTACGACTTTTTTTTCCAATGAAAAATATAATAAAATATGTTGCCGTCATAAAATCCGATAATTATTTCGAGTGGTATATAGAAATTGTGTGACCTATTTCTACTGAATCTCTCAGCATCGTCGGAGAATATGAAATCTGAAATCGCTGAACAACAACTTCAGAGCTTAAGTGTACTTCTCGTATTATAATAGATTATGTTGTTCGAGAGGGTAGTAAAAGCAGAAGTGGGAAAGTGAGATAATCTTCGAGATATATATATTTTTTTATATATATAATTTTGTCGGTTAACCTCTAAAGAAGGTACAAAACTCGAGACGTTTAACGTTAACAATCAACGGATACGGTTCAAACTTTAACGTTATATTCTGTTTATACTCTACTATTTTTTTAATGCATATATAAATATTTTAATTAAAAATAACTTAATTTCTCATTATTGATAAAAAATATATTATATTTTATAATATAAATATGTGCACGTATTTACTTTTTTACATTTGGAAGTATATTGACATTCAAAAAAAAAATCATCAATAATAAAATGTAAAAATGACGTCGCGAATTTAACATTCAGCGTCCTTTTTCTCGGTTATAAAAATAAAATAAAATAAAAATAAATAAATAATAAATAAAACCGATTTTTTTTCATTCGAACAAAGGGTTTTATTTATTCGAACAAGTAAATAATGCAAATGCATTCGTGCGTCCGTCGGTGATTAATTGTTATGTTATTCATTGACCTAAAAGACTATTAAAATTTACATAGGTTAGTTTATTATTCTTATTGTTATTATTGGCAGTTCTGTTATAATGCGTTTTTGAGAACGAACATTTTTTTTCCTGTTTTGTTTTGTTTAACGTCAACAAACCCTCTCTCGCAGAATATTGACTTCAAAATGATATATGGCATTTCGCAAAAGTCAATAATTTACACCCGCTTTCTTCCCGTTCTGTCGATTTTAAGTCGTGGAAATTTAATAGGAAATCCGTTTTGTTTTCATTATTTTCGGTCAGCGAACACTGCGTCGATTCGCTTATGAAAATGAAATGAATTAAATTACAAGATTAACGAAGGATATAACGAAAAATCGATATCGAATTATAACAAATAATCTTACAAATCTATTTACGATTAGTAAAAATAAATAATTTAACATTATTTTTTATATAATGTTAAATTATATAAAATATTATATTATATAATATGACTATATCGTATTATTGAAAAAGATGACAGACTTTTTTGAAATGAAAAGGTGGACACATTGAGAAAGATTGGATAGATTTTCGTATTGTTAATAAAATGTCATCAAAACTCAGATAATTCCAAAAAAAGTCATCCGTTTTGCAGTCGTTTCCAAAAAAAAGACCTTTTGTCAGTTTAAAAATTTTCAAAATCTATCAAACACGAAAATTTTCAAAAAAAAAATACATTTTTTTTACATAGCAGGACTGTCTTTGCAAAAGGAAAATAGTCGGTTATTTTATTCTTAAATAATAAAATAAAAGTTAAAATATTATATCTACAAAAAATATATTTAAATTATTTTTAACTTGACTTTTCAAAATAAAATCGCACGAATTTAATTTTTAGATTCTTTTCTCTTATGTTGTTTTATACGAATGTTGTTATTATATAATTTTAGATAGCGTCACGGTTCTACGTTGATAATCTCATACGCTTTATACATATATATGTATTCATATATATTTAAAATTTGTATAATAAAACTATATAATTCATATGAAATAAAATAAATATAAAATTTTTAATCACTACAAGATCAATCTTATCAATAATAAAACTACTCATCATCATTACAGATTATCACATTTTCGACACATCTGTATATATATATATATGGTATATACATATATAAGAATAATATATATCCTAATTTGTCGTTTCTTTACCACGTCTTATTTTTTTTTTGTACCTTCGATAATAGGGACTGTTTCATAACATTACACAACCGAAAATGGCCAAAGGGAACACGGCTTATAATGAAAAACCGTAAAAAAGGTTATCTCATGCTCGCACCAGTACTATTTTATACTAGAGTATGCTTTTCGTACGAAATTCGGATAGTTTTTACGAGCGCGAGGTTTACAATCCATGCACGCACTAAGTGTAATAGTGATTTCGACTCGTGCCCCCCCCCTACCACCCCCCTAAATGTAAAAACGTACAATTCGCACGTAATCGCTCTTACCCCCCTTTTTATTTTATTTTATTTTGTTTTTTTTTTCATTCCTTCATTCGCTCTCCACTAACACGCTTTCAATTTGCAATTTAAAGTCTTACATTTTAAGACCCACTAAGACAGACTGACGGGCATCAAAATAAAAATACGCACTCTCTCGTAACATTTTTAATTTATGTTTTTATTTTTATTATTATATATATATATATATATATATATATATATATATATATATATATATATATTTACGCTTTAGTTACGTATGAAATTATTATGATTTAAAGTGCTTCCGGTGCTGCCTAAACGTAAAACGAAATATACGGTTTTTTCAGGAAGCGAATTTAATAAATGCTCCATTAATTGTGAAAATGGTTTTTACTCGAAATACTAGATAAAATTGCGTTCATAATTTAATAATTCGTAACTATTTTCATCTTTTATATATATATATATATATATATATATATATAAATTTATGTAATATTATATAATATAAAATACGTGATACTCTTAATATTGAATAAATATTTGAAATCGATTGATTTTTAATTTCAAATTAAATTAATTTAGTTATTATATGACATAATATCGATTAATATAATCATTGAGTATTTGAAATATATTTTTTTATTTTTCAAATATGTAAATGATAAATTAATTAATATTATTCAATACATTATTCATATCTCTAAATACAATATATTATAATTCTGAACATATTATATATCTTAAAACGATAATTAATTAATAAAAATATATGCTTTCAAAAAAGTAATATCACAAATAATAAAATATTTTTAATAATATCTTGTCTTTTAAATGATCTAAATTTTAATATCAAAACAAAAACATTGAATGATTCGTTTCAATGTTTTTTTTTTTTTTGATTTTGTGTATATATATATTAATATTTCGTTGTGGTGTATTAATGCGTTTAATACGGCAATATATTAACGTTAAAAAGGTCAAAATTCGCTATTTTTTTTTATTTCAATCTCACACTGCAAACGAAAATGGAAAAAAAAACGCGAAATAAAAATGACTCCTCTGTGGATAATTAGTCTCAAATTAAGATTCGACCGAAATAAACGAGCGTCGAGTCGAAATTTACAATTCTAATACATTGTAACGTTGTAAAGCCGAATCCGCAATAATAATTTAATATTTTCATTTTTACATGTGAATATATATATATATATATATATATATATATATATATATATATATATATATATATATATATATGTGTGTGTATTTGTGTTGAACATAAACAAAAATTAAATTACACTAATTGCCGATAATATGTTAGTGTGCGTTATAAATTCGACAATTTGGCGCAATATTCCGCATTCGAGTTTAAGGAGATAGCGTATCGGTCAAGTCGGCTTAAGTTTTCGGGAAACAGTTGCCGGTTTTTTGGGGTCTCCGGGTAAACTTTGACCCAACTCAAGTCGGTCTGAAAATGGACGCGCCACATAACACTTCATGAAATGGGGTTCAGTTACAAACGACTGTTTCTCTTACCTATCCGCCCGTAAAAGAGAAAAGAGTCCCATTTTCTTCTCCATAAATATTTCCACTTTTTTTTTTCTTCTTCTTTATTCGTCCACTCTTTTTTTCTCTCTCTCTCTATCTTACTCTTTTACATTTCCTGTTCAGAGAATTTATCCACTTTTTAAATTGTTGTGTCGCGCGAAAGTTAATTCAATCTTATCACTGGTATATCGTCAGTTGCTCGAATACATTTTCCGGTATACTGAGTAACGATAAATGATGATAACGATTTATTATGATGAAAAAAAAAGAGAAACAAGTTAAATAAAAGATATAAATCGACTAAAATTAAGAGATCGTAAATATTAATACAGTCTTTTTCAACAGGTGCAATTAGATTTTGTTCTACTTTTATTTTGTGAGACTTTTATTATTTCTAAACACGCTATAAATTTGTTGTATATTGCTGTCTAAAAAAAAATATAAGCCTATTTAGATGTAATTTTCTTCAATTATAATATACATATATTATAAACTTTTAATAGAGCGTATTTAAATGATTACATCTGTATAATCATATTTTAAATAATTAATTCATTTTTTTTGCAAATATTATTTTAAAAATATAAAAACCAATACTAGAACAGAACAATGATTTTTTACGTTAAACCGAATGTTTAAATAACTGTTATTTCATTATCTTTTGTGCAACCAAAAGATAAATCAACATCGTACCGTTAAAACAAAACAAAACAACCTAGTTTTTGAGTATTAAAAAAAATAAATATTTATATTGGAGAAATCGAATCTGATTTCCTTCTACGAAAACGAAAGTAAACCACACTTATCTCGGTAAATTAAAAAAAAAACAAAACACGTATTTCGAAAATCGCGATAAGTACACACCATTTCGCGTAATGTCGAGATATGCTCGATGTACTTAATCACGAGCGGAAAAACCGGCCGTTTACGTTCGACTCGAATTTTCCCGTCATCGCTCGTCGGCACCGCCATATAAGGATATAGAGCGTGAGCCAGACGACGGATTAAACCGCGAAAATCGGGTTAAATTGAGCGCGATGATGTATTTGCATCATAACCGCTGGACCAAGACGGGTACCGAAGTGGTTTCGGCAATGGAAACATTTGCGACTGACTGCCGTGAAATGATACGGAAAACTCGGTCGATTCGGAAAAATCATTCCCCATTTGCAACTGTATTTTCGGGAAATGCTTTTCTTCCCGTTTTCATTTTGCTTCGGGCGATTCGTGCGATTCCTTTGTGCGATTTTGCTCAAAATCAAAGTGAACGTTCCACTGTCCTTTTCGACGATTAAATATAATACAATGTAAAAGGTGATCATCGTGAATTCTTATTTCGACGCCATTTCTTGTCATTATGAGAGTGGAAATAAACGAAAAGCTAATCTTAATGAAGCGTTTTCTTTGAAAAATAGCTCGACTAAAAATTAAGTTACATTATCTATCGCAAGTATTTTCAAATCACAAAAAAATATACCCAAAATAATTCTCATTTAATATAAGCATATCTGCAAAAATAAAATCTAAATATTTATAAAATATAAATAAATCTACATATTTAATTAAAACAATACACGGTTCAATTCTAGTATCATTATTTTAATTGAACACTTTTTAGCCATATAATTATAATTAAAATTTTAACAATGGTAATTTTTATAATATATATTCATCTGAAATAGCCTTTCAGACATATATATATATGATTAACTATTCAATGCAAATTAATCACAAAATAAAATCGTAGTATTATTAAATGACGAAATTATTATAAAATAATTTTAACGCGAATATCGCGTACACCGCAAACGATACAATTAAAATCCCTCGCGTTAATAATTTATAAAATATTAACGCGCATTAATTAATAAATTAAATTATATTATAATAATAATAAAATAAACGAATATGCGGCGAGTGTTTCTCTCACTTATTCGAGCATTAAGCGAATTTAAACATTTTGGTGGGGAACGGGGGGGGGAGGAAGGGGCGCTGATTATATGGAGCTGGGGGTAGTTTTACTACGGAAAAGCTTTAAGCGTGAGTTCGGTGGGGTCGAAAGAAAGACGTAAATAATTCGAGCGACTCGCAGCATAAAAAAAAATTAATTTGCGAATAAATAAACCGAAAATTTTCCGGAGGTTTCAGGGGGAGGGTAGGAGCGGGGGTGAAAAGCGTATATAGAGGGGAATGGTGCGACAAGGAACGCCTAATTTTTCATAATTAAAATTTCGCGACGTCAGGTGTAGCAGACGTAAAACAATAAAAATGCGGTTAACAAACAGAATTTAATTTTTCGTTTAATTACAATAAATACTAGAAGGTCGGTCATGTTTTATTATTATATACTATATACGCTGTGTCGTTCTTTCACTTTATGACTTTATTATTATTATATATATATATATATATATTTTCTTTCTTTTTTCCCCGACATTATTATTATTATTGTGACGACGAAAACATTGCTGAAGTTGTTACGCATTTAATTTTTCGCTTTCATATTTTCCACCATTCAGACGGTCTAAAAAGGGCGACTTGTTCCCGTCAAATTTGCGTTTCACTCACACACGCCCTACGCCCTAGAATAATAATAATCGTCGTATTTGTAAAATTCACTCGGAAAGCCATTAGGCGACAACGTTTTTGTTACTGGCGCTAAGATTGTATTTATTTCTTTATTCATAATGTGAAAATCGTCAGAAAAGCGACTTCCGAATACGCGGAAGTTTCGAATACGCTTTTCAGCCGCAATTACACTCGTTATATTGTCGACGGGACGATGTCCGATGTCGGCAATTTCTTTAATTTATTATTAACAATAGTTTAAAATTATATAATTAAAATCTTATATCAAAATATTGTTAATATAATATAAAATTATTTAAATAAATAAAAAAATATCATTCGTCATTGAAAATTTTTAAATATTATTTTCGTATCTTCCAGATAGTCTATATAATAATTTTATATTAATCATAAATAAATTTTCATTCTATTTATTATTATTTAAGATACGATATTTACTCATATTTTATACATTAAATTCATTTAAATATATATAAATTTATACATTTAATTCATTATAAATTTATAAGTAATATAATAATGTACTATATAAATGTTTATATTCAAATATATACAAATTTTCCAATTAATTTGTATATTAAAAATTCCAAATTTGTTGTTTGTTTACAAGGCGCAAGATCAAAAAATTAACGATGTCGCGACAAATTACGCTAGTGTAACCGCAGCCTTACTACAGAAATTTAGTCGTTTTGTGTATACATACTATTGAGAGTTATTGCGGGGATTTTGTAGGTTGACGTGATGAATAGAACGGCAATTTCGGTTATAATAAAGGTTAAAATTTATTCGCGAGCGAATTGCGCTCAGCGGAAAAAACCAATTGTTTTAATTAATGGCCGACATAAATTTTATATTATGTCAATATAAAAAGGTTCCGACGAAATTTTTCGGAAAAAGCTCAATTTTCCGAATGGTACAAGCGAAATATAATTTACTATTTAATCGGTTGCGCGTGAAAATCGTATGCAGCACCGTAAATGCAAATTTATTCCATATAGTATTCCGAAAAGATTTTTCTATAATATTTAAATAACGTAATAAAATATCAATTTCACAAATTTTATATCAATTTGAATATCTTATTAAAATTCTTTAGTTTAATTTAAAATATTGAAAAATACGTTTGCATCGGTTTCAATATTACAAATAATCGATTCAAATAAATTTAAAAAGTTCCGATTTTATTCTTGAGATGGAAAAATTAAAATAAAATAAAAGATAGTATACAAACTGCGCGTTCAAAACTTTTCCGTAGTAGAAATAAAATACGACCACACAAAGTTTAAAATCCTATAACGCTTTCCAAAGTATGAATATTACATATCATATTTTCCGATATATTGAATTTTAATTTTCATATTCTATACTTGTAAACACACACATATATATATATAATAGATTTTAATATATTTATAAGCGATAAGCGTAATATAAAATCAAACATAATATTATCAACAGGTTATGTGTTGGCTGTATACATTTTTCAATAATATTAACCAAGAAACGCGGGTTACTTTATCGTACCAATAAATATAATTAATCGTAAGGACCGCTATTTATCTGCTTTTACAATCTATCGGCTATACAAATTAATTCCAAGTGTAAAGTGTACACCGTTCCTGTCTCCTTCTGCACGAAACGAGTTTACTATCTGCTGGAAAATTCAGGATGGGTCGGGTTGAGGTCAAAGGGATCCAGAAAAGGATCCTGGACTGGCTCCAAGAGCCAAAATGCCCACCTCCGATAACGAATATAAATAAAGGCTGACTTATTGCCCAAGTGCCACTTTTTCTTTTATAATATATATCGCTTAATCCGATATTTAACCTCTATATAATACAATAATATTATATCGACCAATATTTATAGCCAATATAATACCGCTATTGTTATAAATAATAATAATAATATTTATTTGCTGGTCGACGATAGAACCAATTATCAATTTTTGCAAAGATTAACTTTGCACGAAAATTCAAAAGCCACAACTTAATCCGACAATGTGGTAATACCGCAAGCTCATTATATGAAAATATATTTATTAATATATATAATATAGTATATATCATTATTTAAAATATGAAAATTATTGCAATTCAAAAGAAAATCATTAAAATTAAACATTATTTCAATTTAATTATTAATTATCATAAAATCAATTTTCATAATAATGAAACAAAAAAATATTTTATTTTATTTTTAAATATAAAATTATATGAAATAATAACAAAAATAATATACGTGAAACGACTGAATCAAAATTTAAACGTTCAGTTTTCACGTTATGCAAGAATTGACGAATAGGAAAAATAAATACAAAATATTTTCTATCGATAAAATAATCAAAAATTTTTTGAATTTTTCTTTTCAGAATCACAGCCGAATCAAACGTTCGTTCCACATGTTCTATATATTTTCCGTGTATAATGTTTAGATGGAATTCACCGGGAAAACGAACCTAATTCGATATTCCATTTCGTTGGAGTTGTGCTGAAAGAAAAAAAATATATATAGCGCGTTCGTCCGCAACTCATGTTAATAAGACATGAAAAAAGGGAACGGTCAGACTGAAAACGGCTGAAAAAAATATATATATATATAAATATATAGCATGTAACACGAAACGAGACCGTGATTCTGTCGACACTGACTGATGGCGACAAAACGACGCCGATTTTATTCTAAATATACATAAAATAGTTAAATCTTTGATTAATATAATAAAATAATCAATTATTTTCGATAGATTATTCGAAAAAGTACAATCATTATTATTATTGAAAATAATCTATATTTTTTTAATAAATATTATATATACATATATAGATTGTTTTGTCGCGATTAATAATGCGAAAGATCAATACATATATACAATATATATTGCTTTATTATTTTCGCTCTTTAATATATATATATATATATATATTATAATTTCGATTTTGCTAAATCGTCGAATGCAAAATAAACGATACTTAATGAACTGTGAAAGCGCTTATTTTTCTCTTTTTCGCGAAATTTAACATTTTTTTTCAATATCGCTTTTATACATTTATACGTATATATTGTATATACGTTTTGCGATTTGCTAACAAAATACAAATTGATTTATTCGATACTGATTAATTGGATAAAAACAAGGAAAAAAGCTATCGATTGAGTTTCTTAATTACTTTTGATATAAGTATGTCACGGGCAACGTTTTAGATTCATTAATGAGATTTTTTTTTTCGAATAAAAGGTTAATGTTTCTATCGATTTAATTAATAATTATATTTAGATTTATTTTTTTTATATTCATATTGTTTTCTTAATATATTGAATATGTCAAGATTTTTATATGTGAACATTTTAAATAAAATTGATTTTGTGCAATAACTCAACAATTGTTTATATTATTAGAATTTGTTAATTGATATTTTAAAAATAAAAAAAGTTTAAACAAAAAGGCTTTATTTACTATGAAATACAAATTGAAAGATACAGACGAAACCTCGAATACTTAAAAAAGGGCGATAAAAATTTTTCACAAAACCCGCTTCGACCGAATAAAAAAGGGACGTACTTTAAAAAAATCAAAAGGCGACGATGAAATGGAAAAGTAACGCTTCAAATAAAACAGGACAAGTTTATAAAATATATATATATATATATATATATATATATATATATATATATATATATATATATATATATATATATATATATATATATATAAAGAAAACAAAAAAAAAGAGAAGGCTATACGGAAATCGTAAAACGTGATTAAACCTTAGTCGATTTGATTCAAAGTGGAAAAACGTCGAAGGGCGTCCCGTTTATTTTTCTTTTTTTTTTTACTTTCGAAGGGCGCGCATTTGCCACCCCTTCGGCGGACCCCCTGCGATCGTTTCGTTTTTGTTTGCTTCCAAATGAAAAAATAATAATCCGATTTTGATAATTGGCGTTAAACGAACCGTTAATAACGAGCCTCACCGCGTTCTGCGAGAAAGAACCTCCCCTGTTCGGATATAATCAGTTTTTATATCGAAACAGACTACGGTGCTGAAAAAAAATGTATTACGCTTAAATAATCCACCTGAAAACCTGTAATACACGTGTGCGAATGTTGAATATATATATATATACATATATATATATATATATATATATATATATATATATATATATATATATATATATATATATCTGTGTGTATATATGTATACTTATGCGATAATATTCAAAAATTGAGAGCTGAGTTTGTCAAACAGTCAAGCTGTGACAAATTGTACTCATCAGTATTTTTTTTAAGCTTCGCTTGAACTTTTTTTAATACGTTAATATTACACGTATGGTAAAAGATCGTATAGTTTATGCGAATTAAAATATGAAATAAAGTAAAAATAAAATCCTATATTAAAAATATTTAACTTTAATTCAAATATATTAATTTTAATATAATAATATTATTGAATAGAAAATATGCAAGGAATTCTGTTTACATTACTAGAAAATAGAAACGGTAATCGTTAAGTAATTTAATTGAATAAAAGAAGCCTCAAAAATGAATAAATGAGAAATTAAAAAAAATATTTTGACATCTGGGAAATCATTAATTATTATATTATATATAATATAAGCATTAAATTTATATAATTAAAAGATTAACAAAAATTTGAAAGCGTCCGTATTATTAAAGATTTTCCTAATGTGATTTCGAATATATGATGAATACATAAAATTTTTCCTCTATAATTGTCCCATTGAAAAGCAATGAAAACCTGATTATGTTAAGCGGCGAAAATTTAAATTGAGCTTTCCGCTTCCAGCTATTTTTTTCTTCTCTTATATAATATACATACATACATATATATATATATATATATATATATATATATTAACACACATGGAAATTGAAATATCCACTCACGCACACACAAAACACGCATCGGAAATTTGTTTTTTGGCGGAAGAAGCTTTTATTTCGAAAGCGCTCAAAGTGAGTGTGAAGCTTTTAAAAAGACTCCCACTTTGCAGCCGCCGAGGATTCTCCATTTATTTATTCATGACGCCACTTTATGAGCTTCGGAGATTTTCTTCGAGTTCGAACTTGGCTTCCCTCGTCGTATAGGTATTTATTTTTATTATCGTTTTTCCAACCCCCAATCCCCCCCCCCATTCACTCCATTTCTGTATTTGACTAAACGACGCCATACACGTTCACTATCCATTTTTACCTTTATTATATATATATATATATATATATATATATATATATATAAATATATATATATATATATATATATATATATATAAATATATATATATATATAATAAAATTGTTATAAAAATATTATCAATATTGTTATATAGAATTTAAATATTTTTCAATATTATAATAAAATTCGTGTTTTTTTAAAATACGTTTACAGTATACACAACTATAATATAACTTTTTTCTATATAAGATTTCTGCATTTCGTCGTTTTGCAATTTTCCAACTCGGCAACAAATCTCTTTTGTCTCATATATTTTTCTACAAAATTTATTCATTGTTTTCTTGGAATCACATTCAATTTATTTTTTTAAAGATCCATTCAATTTCGAAACAATACAATGCGCATACTTTAAACGCTATAAAATTGAAAAACTACGATATCTAAATATATAAAAAAAAACTTAATAAATATTATTTTACAAAAAAATATACATTATTAATATTCAACATTAACGATATTTTAAAACAAAGCTTCTTATTTCATCAATATTTAGTTTTCATAAGCTTCGACCGTACGACTAGACGATGAAAATAAGCTTTTGATTTAATAAAATAATACAAAAAAAAAATAATAATAAAAATGAACCGTACACGGTTACGTTTACTTTATGCTTTTCCGTGTTTGTTGATTTTTTATTCAGTTTTGTTCCATAAAGATCGCTGTAATCGCGAAGATGAATAAATTTTTAAACGAAGTTGCGCGAAAATTTAACACGTGCACGGTTTGAAAAGTAAAATTCGAAACGAATCTCCCTTTCATCGCGAAGATTAACTCTGAAAAGCAATACCGAATACACGGGCACATCTACATTATGAAAAGGCTTAACGTTTCATTACTCATATATAAATTATTCACATCCTGCCGCTTATTATATAAATATACGTTTAAAACGGGACGTTTATTGTGCGCGTATATAGGATATCCCGAAAAAAAAAATAATCATAATAGAAAAGTTTCATTTTTAGCTTCGATTCAAAGAAAATGTTTAAATCTTAAATCAATATATACATATAAAGTTATTTTTGTATTAAATTTTTCTACGAGTATTTTATCTTTGTTTAATAATTTTAAAGATAAATTCAACATTTTATAATTTTTAATATTTTACATTAAATATACATATATATATATATATATATATATATATATATATATATATATATATATTCTTCATATAACTATTTATAAAAATATAAAGAGTCAATTTTACATACAATAAAATTAATATATTTATTTTTAATAAAAAAGATATAATAATAAATTAATTAATGTTCTTCAAATTTTTATCTGATCTTATTCTATAAAGTTAACAATTTCTTTTAGCTTATATATATATGATTCAAATGATAACGCTTCAATCATCAATAAAAAACTTTATATTTCTTTAATAAAAATGAAATATATTTCATAACAATAAAGATAAAAATTAAAATGTATACACGACAAAAGTGGGTCTATTTAACATTAAAGAACAAAAACTTTAGTTTCGCCAAAGCTCCATAAGCCCGTTTGCGATTTAATTTTCAGATTAGAAAAAGAAATACTATTTTGCGAGTTCGCTTTGTTTCAGAGTCGCAAATTAAATCCAGAGGCGTTATTATAAAATATATCGCGTATGTATAAAAATAATGTAATATCGCCTTTTTTTTTTTCAAAAAAAAAAGTAACGTTTTATTATAATAAATTTGCGAGTTAAAAATTATAACGCAACGATATTTTCATGTCGTATTAATTACGATTTGATATTAGTTAAAATTATTCAACACTCTTGCTATACATAATACAACATATATATATATATACAATAAAGTAATAATTTATAAAATAAAATATATTTTTATCAGTAATCTGACATTATATTATATTTATATCATTGAGAATTGATCTATATTTAAAAAAATGTAATATATTAATAATATATCATTAATTATCTAAATTAATATATAAATCATTTCACAATCGATCCGATATAATTAAAAAAATAAATAAAAAATTGAGATTATATATATATATATATATATATATATATAGAGAGAGAGAGAGAGAGAGAGAGAGAGAGAGAAGAATAAGATAGGATATAAAGAATAAAATATATAATAATAAAAAGACAAAAGTTAGAAACAGCGTGTTAAAGTTAACCGCTCGACCGCATCGACGTTAAAAAGGTTTAAAACCGTCCGTTTCGCATATTTCACATTGCAATTTTTGACATTTTACCGATATCGACACAGTCATAGAACGACGGTGGTGGTTCATTATTTTCATGTTCACGATTATATTTCAACCCCCCCGTTTCATATATATATATTATATAATATATCGTATTTCAATAGAAAAGATGAACATTTAATATTATATATATTTATATTTAATATATAATATATAGAAAAGAGTATTGATTGTTAGGTTTTTCCGTATTCTGTAAAGTGACTTAATTACCAGGTGAACTGTCGACGTTTAGTCTTCCGGTTCGTGGGTAGATTTTGGATTCGTGATTGTTTTATGTGACGAAAGCTCTGTTGTTTCAAGCTTGTTAGGTCCTTCAATTTTATCGGTAAAGCCGTCCGTTTTCAGGGCGTGAATTATGCATGAGATTTTGGAAGCACTCGAAAACGAAGCCGCATCTTCCGAATGCTGGACCACCGCGGCCAGTTCGCCATAAATTCAAACGAGATGACTCTTGGAAATTCGCAGTGTAAATTTGTTCTGGAAACCGTGTTCGACAACAGATATCCTTCTTCCGCTTTTCGATTTTTCTTTTTATTATTATTATTATTATATTCGTTCTCAATGTAAAATTTCGCCATGATGTAATATATATTACGTGTCCGAATATTCAAGGTCTATATAATGAACAAAGGTATAAAAATGGAAAATACCATTTTTAGCGACGACGTCTCAAAACACAACACAAATCGGCGCACGAAATTTCAACTGCGCTATAAATCAGCGTGACTCGTTTTATCTTATATTATTTAAATTTATGAAATTATATTTATCAAAAAAAAATATAATAAATTATTGAAACGCATGATTTTTTATCAATCATGATTAATATTAAAACATTAATCAAAACCGAAATGAAAAGCTGAACGATAATTTTAGAAAAAATAATATATATATATATATATATATATATATATATATATATATATATATATATATATATTATAAACCTATTACACGTTTTAATAAATATTTCGATACAAAAATTAATTAAATAAAGCTTATAAAAGCGCATCGATCTCGGATGCTTCCTTTCATGTACGACGCTGATTGAACATCAAAAAACCGTATAATTTCTACCCCATTTCTGTCTAAAAATAGGGCGAAAAAAGTAAAACGAGGGCTTCATAGGTAAATATACTATATATATATATATATATATATATATATATATATAAATATTTGTGTATTAAAAAAGCAGCATAATGCGTAAATTAAATAAAAAGTAATTACGGAACACGAACGAGGGAAAATTTCAATATGTAATGTCGATTAAATTTTCAAATCTGCTCGAACACGTTTCTCCCGTTGTCCCTTTTTTTTTTACAAGGATCGATTTCCGACATGGCTATTTTTTCACATGAAACTAATTAACTGCAGTAGACGTAAGAATTTTCCTTAGAACGATCGTTTTCCGCACGAGTAGACGCTTGGAATATATGAAAATAATATATTGTAACTGCAGCTACAACATTTCATAGTTATATCATATTATAAATTAATTATTTATAATTCATTTAAAAATTATTTTAAATTTATGATAAAAAAAAAACAAGTTATGAAACTATATACTATAAAACTTAATTTTATTTAGAACGAAAGTGTTCAAGTTTACATTTTAAAAATTATTACAAAAAAAAATAATAACCTTTTATTTCAATATTAAACATAACAAAAATTCTACAACTTATCAAATTCAAATAGAATAAATAAGTCAACGTCAAGAAACTCAATAAAAGAAGACCTCGATTTTTAATAGAACTATCGATAAGACTATACACTAATTGATATTCAATAAAATAAACATCAAAACAATATTTTATGATTTATTTTTATTACAATATAATTAAAATAACTCGAATATAGATTTTTGATCTTGTATATATTTTTTTCCGGACAGCCTATATATGATAATATAGCGCATTCTCGTTATATATATATATATATATATATATGTACAACATATAAAAGGATCGAAGCTAAAATTCAATTAAGTCGGATTTTATCTTAGGTCCCGTATGTTCCACACCGAATCGAAATGAGAATCCAGTCAGACCTGGTCGACAATGGACATAGCACAAAATCAATTTCGATCACGGCATCGAAACCCCCTAATCGAATATTATTATGACCTTAATAATAATAATCCATTAAATGCGACGAAATAATATTTAAGTGCACCGCTCGTCGAACGTGTCGACACTCTGAGAAAAGTCGTAATCATAATTCGATTCTTTTTTTTTATTTTTTCACACTCCCTCTCGTCTCACGCCACTGCTTTCCTTTGACGGAACGCGAATCGTTTTAATTCGATTTTCGAAATTAATCTGGCATTAAGGAGGGCGTAATTAATCGAAGGCTTTAAACCGGGCACAATGGAGGAAAATTCCGAGTGCGAAACTCGCGTGTGATATTTAACAATGAGAAACTTGGATACTTAAAACTTTTCGCTCGAAATATACAAAAATAAATAAATATACGTGTGTACTATATTAACGTGTACGGTGATTGTGTGAGTGTAATTCCGCTATAGAGCTATACAATTTGTTTCATTCACAATAAAAATGGAATTGGATATGGTTATTTTCGAATAGTTAACGGATTTGATGGAAACCGCGATTGTATTGAATCGATTAAAATTCAATTCTTTATGTTTTACTCATTACTATTCGGAGTCGAAAAGTGAAAATATACAAAGGATGGAAATGCAAAATGGCGATTAATTGATACGTTTCAATACAATTTTTTTTTCAATTTACAAAACGGTATTTTAAGTGAACGATTCTTTTATTAATAAATAATTAAAAATACTACATATAATCAATAAACATTTAATATCATTTATATTGCAACGCTTAAGTTAACACCACATAAAGTGTTGTTAGATATATTTTAAATTATTTCAACCATTTTTTATTAATATTTCTATATTTTACCGTGAAAATATTATATTTTTTATGAATGTGTAATAACCGTGCATTAAAGTTTGAAAAGTTCTGTTATAATTTTTACGTATAAAAAATGATTTATTTGGGTTATTAAATCTTTTAATATTTACTTATACTGAATATCTTCTACAAAAGTATTATACTTACTATAATGTATATATATTTTCTATATATATATATATATAGCGGAAAAAAAATAATGTGACACTCTTAAAAGAAGGGTTGATTACAAGCTTGTTTCAGGTGTACCGAATGGTGCAATCAGATCCTTAGTAAAGTACAGCCTGTATTTAACTTTTTAATTACAATATATACAAAACACAGTAAGTAGTGTTATCAAACTTAAATTGAGAGACATTACATTATATATAATATAATTATTTTATGTACGGTAAAATAAAGATTGTTTACATTTTTATTATTAAAATATATCAAATATTCAAAATCTACAAACAAATAATTTTATATTATATAATAAAATACACAAATATAACTACAATAAATTGAACGAAATGATAAATATCAAAATTCAAGAGAAATAAAATCAAAATAGTATCGTTAATGAATAGACGAGAGACTTGAAAAAACGCCGTTTTAATTGGTTGACGAGAAATTTGCCGATGAATATAAATTTTGCGCGATTTCCGAATATTCCGAAATTTTCCGATCCGACGTCTGTAAGGTTTTATTCAGAAAGACATTGAATTCTCAGAAGTGACCTGACGTGGAAAATTTATTTTGATATCGAACTAATTAGGACCATGTTAGTTCGGTTTTGGGGAAACAATCAGCCGGTCCCGCGAGGCCTCCACCGAGCTTGAAAACTGTTGTATGTATAAATTTACATTATATATATATATATATATATATATATATATATATATATATATATACTTATTTACGCGCGTTATATTACATAATTGGAATTCAAAGTAGAAATTGACTGTCTCAAATCGCGCACGAGAAAATTAAGTCGTTAAATACGTGGAAAATTCGATAAAAATTCTAATGAAGAAAATCTAATTAACATATAAAATAATGTGACGCTCTCTAATTGGACACATAATTTTATATAAGTAAGATTTATGTATTTATATATAAAACTTATATATAAATAATTTTAGCAAAGTTATAAGCGGTTAATTTGCACATATTTTATATCGAATTATGCAACTTAGGATGCGTATCATTTGGATAAATTAGTTTTTGAAGGCGATTCTGAAAATATTTGTATATATTTAGCAAAGTTATTAGCGATAAAGTAAATCAAAATATATTTAAAATTAAAATATTAAAATATGTAGTCCAGAAAAAATTAAAATATTTAGTCCAGATAAAACGTATTCGATTTTAAGGCAAGTAAGGCAAATAAAACGAAAAATCTAACTCGTATGGAAAGAAAATCGGTAAACTAAAAATTTAATCCATATAAATAAATATGTTATATTTATATTATGTACGACAAGTCGAATTCATCCGCAATAAACTGAAATTTATGGGATGTGTATATGAAGGAAAATTAGCTAATTTTAGACATATCCTGAAAATAAGATATATAGCATCATAAAATTAATATCGCAAGGTGAAATCTCTAGAAAATGTGAAATACAGCGAAGATGTATGTAATGCCTTAAAACTTTAAGGGTGGATTTAGCGAAAACAGCGTTTATATTTATTCAGAGTAATTGCATCAAAAATTAAGATAACTACCACAAATGTCAACTGTACAATAATCTTACTATATAAAATTACATTAAAAATACCTCACTATAAATTCTAAACGTAAAACGATTTTATCTAATTTTGCAACCATACTATAAATAGGATTACGTTAAACGTGCCGTTTCACAGACCGCATATTAATAATACAAATTGAATTTTAAGGGAGGTGGCGTGGCCTCCGTTATAAATCAACAATTTTCAGGACGAGATAGTTGCAGTTTTTTACTGAAATCAAAACAGACGCAGCAATAATAACAATAACAATAATAACAGCAACGGCCCGTTGATATAACACGTTAAATCCTATAACTGCTGGTAACAATTTAACCCTGATCGTGAAATCAGATAATTTCTCGAGTAAACCTTCGGCAAGTTTGCGTATTCGAGATTTCGGCCAACTTTGACATCGTACTAAAACTTATGCGCAATAAACATAATTTTTCCACGACGTAATATATTTATTTATATATATGAAAGTGTAGTATTTATTATATATATATATATATATATATATATATATATATATATATATATATATATATATATATATATATATATATATATATAATATTGTATAATGTAATCTGTTCGTTTATTCAATAAACCGGTTTCGACATATTATTATATATTTTATATATATATGTAAGTTTTTATATTTATAAATTTCTTCGGGTTAACGAAATTATCGTTACTTTCGTTGCGGGCAAAAAATTTCGACATTTTAACCCGAGATACTGAAAATCATCCATCATTCGCTTAAACCTTTGAGAGTATATAATAGATGCAGTTATACATTTCGATACGGTATCGTTTCATTTTGAAAAATATTTTTTTTTTATTATATAGTAAATTTATAACAAGATTTTTCATCCTTCAATTTCTACAAAGAAAATATAATTATTTTTTCCGATATTATTTTTTCACTCATACATTCAACGATAACTTGTTATTTTCTCTATATTAAGTAACTTTTATATTTGTCGATATTAAAGTTATTCAAAAGAAAATATTTTAAAAATATGAAATTCATCTCCTTTAGAAATATTCCAGTGCTTTTTTTTCATGATTAATAATTATATCGTGTTTCATTTTAATTGCGTAATGAAAATTCAATATTCAGAAATCTAATTATATATATGAATAAGTGCAAAATAAATGAAACGAAAACATTTATAAAATTCGAATACAAATGGAAAGTTTCTTTTGAACTCGCAAACATATTAAAAATTTTCATAATAGAAATAAAATACCAATACTTTAATCTGCATAAATATTTTTGAATATATATTATTTTCACAAAAATAATTCGATAGCTGATTTTATATATTCATCTCAGAGAAAAATTTTGTACTATTTTAGCCGTCATATATTTATATTGGGTCATCACATTATCACTACATATAGCAAAAAGCAGCTCATTGTCTTTTACAAAACAATTCATTTTAATTAAAACATCGTTTGATGAAAATTGTAATCCGTCTTCATTATATATAAAATTCTAAATATTACATTATATGTTGTGCTGAAATGTTACTTGTTGCGAAAAGTTTACAGGACGAAGAACAATTTTCATGGAAACGTTGGCTAAGCGAATGATATTTAACAATTTATGTCGTTTTTCTTTGCGTTCGAAAATCTCGTAGCCCAAGCTAAATTATTCAATAAAAATACGACTGCTACGTCAAAGGATGCCGATTCCTGTCATAAATACAGAAAACGTAGCGATGAATAAATTGAGGAGCACTCTCTAAGTGTCCTCCTCCCTTTATCCTTAAATGCTTTATGCTTAAAGCGTAGCAAGTGAAATGGATATAATTCAATATTAATATTCGCTTCTCGGAGTTACTTAAACTCGGAAGATTAAGAAAAACGACGGAAGCGGACAAGGGATGAGGGTTCGGCCTCATCCAGTGAGGGCTCAAAAAAAAATAGGAGAAAGAACTCGGGGATAAATTAAAAGATTTTATATGATTATTTAACTTTTGAACGGAGTGAAGCTCTTAAAAAGAATATGCGAAAACTTACCGGCACACCTGGGGGTGAGTGTAGAACAAACTCGACATAATGGCGAATAATAAATCATTGAACGTTATCCTTTCTACATGAGAATTTCTTCTTCTCAGCGAAAATCCATCCTCATTCCAAAAAATTCATCCCAAAAAAAAAACGTATAAAACGCTATCGCATACTAAAATCTATCGCGAATAAAAAAATGTACGATTATTCTTTATGAAATATAAGCAATAAATACGGATATTTGTTTTCGCGTGTTTTATTATTAAACTGAACGTCCATTTTTTTCGGATAAATTCGAATGAGACGTTTCGCACGCTCTTATTTTAGTATATATTATACATATGCGAAAAAGGATAAGGGTGAAAAAATACGAAATATTACACACGCACATACACACCGCAATGTCATAAATTCATAATGACACACAGAAGAAAGTGTGGAATATGATGGTCGATATGGCCAAAAAAAAAGAAGAAAAGATGAAAAGGAAAAAAAATGAAAAAGTGTGGAAAAATTCGAAGAATAACTGGAGAGCGATGCGAAAGAAACGTTGGTCATTGTTTATTCCGGTAAGAAAACATGTCAATTTCGCATATATTTTTTTTCTATTATCTATTTTTATTAATATATATTTTTATGAAAAAATATTACTTCAAAATATAAAAAGTCATAAATATTTATGGATTAGTTTAAATATTAATATCCAGATTTAATTTTTATTATAAAATCTGATATTTTCTAATAACACATATATAAAAAAAATCGAATTTATAAAATGATAAAGAATTCGACTGTTGACGAATATTTTATAATCTATCTTAAAATCATTATATTATATTATATATAATATATAATCCTTTATACTCAAGAGATGTCGTTTAGTCACCGCTTAGATTAATATGAAAACTCGATGCGCGATAATAACTATTTATGTTATTTTCATTAACGAATTCCAACTCTTTCTATTTAATATTATAATATAGAAAACGACACTTAAATAGAAAGAAAATTTTCTTATTTTACATTAGTCTACAACTATGTAATCACAAACTGAACTGCATTTTCGGCATTGATACTTTGAAACTTTTTTTATTTAAACTTGGCAATCTTGTCAGAAAAATAACTAAAATTAAAATTTTTAATCCTTATAAACTTGGAATGATAAAACGATTATGTAGATCAGTATACCTCAATACACTGTTTTTTAAGAAAATTTCCGAAATGGTAACGAAAGCTGTTTGTTCAATAAATTCATATATTCTATATAAAACCATTAAACATCGGAGGTATATAAAATGTTAAAATATAAAAGCATTCATTTTTTGTATAATAATTTTAAATTTGGAGTAAAAAATTCACCAACAACAAAATTAAGAAACACGTCGAGTACAGTGGATTAATATATAAAAAAAATATACATACACTATTTTAACAATACACACATGAAATATATAAAATATTATTATTGCGTCCAATTTTTATCAGTGTGAACACACTTAACATACACACAAAACTTAGAACAAACGCGAATTTCGAATAAAACGTGTAAAATTTCAGTTTGAATAAAAAAGTTCAAAAAAAAATTTTTTTTTTCAAGCATTCAACAAAACGTGTATACGGACAAGCTTTCGTGTAAGAGCGTACATGAGCGTACGTTAAACACGTACGTATAAAATACACGAGGTAAATGTAAGTTTCGGTAAGTTGTTGCGTTTCAGAAACGGTTTTGTGTGTTGTGTATATGAAAGCTGAGTGAGTTGAACCCGACTCAAGGAGAGTACAGGGACACGGGATCGCACCCATGGGACCAACGCCTAACTATATAAATCCTCGAACCGTCCCTGGGTAGGTTAACGCCGGCCCTGTACAGGTAAAATAGAATTCCCAGACGAAATACTATGAACAATATACGGTTGTCTTTGGACAAAACGAATTTCAGATTTACAACCACCATACAAATGTTTCGCTCCAACTGTACTCAAATACTGAGGCTAACCAGTATTAAGCTTTTACTATTAACGATCTTGAAATGTAACTAAATATGTATATTTTAATATCTTATATACTGTATTATAACGACCCGTCAAATGTTCGATACTTCAAAATTTATGTGTCTGTTTTATGTATGATATCATAGTTAATATATTAACAATCGTTAATATAGATTTGAAATATCTGTTATACAATACGATTAAATCTATTTTATAACTATAATTTCTGAATAATAAATATAAATAGAATTTGAGAAAAAAAATACAAAATTAAAAAATTGTGATTTTTCAATAAAATTATTATTTTTTATTAAAAAAATGTCGAAAACTATTCATAACTTAAATATGACTGATAGAGTTATGAATTTCAAAAATCTTTTCATTTAATATTTCGATGTTTTCACTGCACATTGTATTTTGAGAACTCATTAATCATTATAACTTTAACGTTATAAACCTTATCACTGACATGTTTTATAAGTAAAATTAAGCGGAATGAGATCTGAGGACTATATAGAGAAAAAAATCAAATCCATTATACTTCAACTTCAAATAATCTAATTTTATTATTAAATTTAAATATATAAATTAATTCAGCGTTTTTTCAGAACATTATATTTTATTTATTACAGTATATATTTATAAAAAAAATGTATCCATATACAAATATATATATATAAGATATATTTTTTTTTAAATGAAGAGAAATTAAGATGGAAAGAGTGTACTGAGAAATTCATTTTTACATTCTATAAACATTGTTTGCGGCCGAGTCTGTATAAAAATTCAAATAATGTTTCCATCCCTACGTAAGGCTTTTGAGGAATTTCAATTTGATTAAATGGCATCATTAGGACGTTAGGTTAATGATATCATTTGTTTCGTGCACGTACGCGCCCGCTAGAGTCTTCGTATACATGTACACGCGCAGATCTTTGTATTCTCTATACAATTTATATTTCATACATACCTGTATATATATTTGTAAGTAAATTATATCAATTTTTTAATTTAATTAACAGGATTATTTTCATTGTGTGTATACACGTATATGTAATTTGTTAAACTGCTAAAAATAGTTGAACATTATATATATATATATATATATATATATATATATATATATATATATATATATATATATATATATATATATATATATATATATATATGTATATACGAGTTTACATTTAAACTCTATATAGTGTAATAGTAAAATAACGAAAACCTTTTTTAGTAACCCACTTGGCAGTTGAATCGCCTATATATATTATATTATATATATATATATATGAAAGCAAAAAAAATGTATCTATACATATTTCCTTATCTCAGTTGAAGTAGACTAAAAGAGTTATAAAAAGGTGAATCTACTTTGAAAAAAAGATATTGTTATTCAAGGGGAAAAAGAAGTGGAAAAAGGCTTCGAAGGAAAATCCTTCACTTATATATGTATATACAATATAATATTTACCCTCGTGCGTTCTGTTATCATCCCCTCACTTAATTTCAATAATTCAAACATGATCCGTAGAAGAAAAAAAAATATATATATACATATATTCGCATATCGACAATATTCACATGGTGAATTTGAAATCTAAAGCGTTCAGTCGTCCGGGAAGACTTTCACTTTTCTTCTATTTTTTTTTTATATAAGAAAACTCAACACAAAATATGCGTAATAAAGATTATATATGTATATATATATATATATATATATATATATATATATATATATATATATCGACTGAATGGGTTGTATAAAGTCACCTGCATGTGTGTGCACACAACGTGAAACTTGGTGAATGTTCAGCATTTTTAACGCACGATAAGGCGGTAAAAAGAATTTTTAAAGAGGCTCTAGATGGAAAATTTCACCGCTGAAAAGAATTTCATACTGCGCCGCGTAAATTTTTACGATACGAACAATATAACATTATAATATATGTAAGCGTGTTTTTTTTTCCAACATTCGAACTTTGCACGATATCTACGAAAAATCAAACTTTTCATACGCATTACAATATATAGTAGTGAAGAAGAAAAAAATATTCAGACGGATCGTGTTGCTGAAATTCTATCGATGTACATAATATAGTTTGAGTGAAAATTCAGTTTGAAATATCGAGTTTTAAGTGGACGAATTTAAAAGTGAAATAAGTATCGAGTTGTAATACTTCTATAACACCCTATACAGATTTAAAAATAAGTGAAAATTTACTATAAAGTATTAAAATAAATATACAATAATATATGTAAATGATGTAAAATAGTATTTTTTTTTCGACATTTATGGCCGATACGATTGTCAATAATATTCCATTATAAGGAGAGGACAACAACTTTGATAAGTTTTCACGATGGTTACAATTCAAGTAAACTTGTTGGTTGTGTGCATTGAATATTGTTCATAGTTGATATCGAATAATATCGACAAACCGTGCTCACAAAGTCGTTGACAACTTCAGATAACGCTGTTATATTATTTGCATAAAATACATTGAGTACAGCAATTACTATCAGCTTATAACTATTTTAAAGTGCCAAGTAACGATTGTTTTTCAATATAAACGTGGCTATATCACTTATATAATAGAACAAACTTGATAATGTTTAAAATTTTAGCTATATTTATGAAAAATACTTTTTTTTATTTTCATTGAAAATTTTCTATATAAAGAATTAAAATAAAATTAAGAAACTCTTAACATTTAATTTGTTATAACTTTGGATAGTAATAAAATAAGTTGAAAAACAACTTTGCGTCAAATATATACGCATTTCAGCTCACTACCTCCGCCAAGCCAGACTGTATATTTGAGGTGAAATTTTCAAAAATTCATCAGAAAAACAACCTCCAGACATTCAACAGTGCTTTACGTGAGCTCTTTTCAACTGCTATATACGAGCTTTTGTAATCCCCTGCGTGAGATTGTAAAAAAAAAGAGTAAAAGAAAAGAGTGGAACGAGGTAGGAAACATTTTAAAGCTAGAGGCTAAGTGACTTTCGTGGTGAAACACACAAAGCATCGAGACGAATTTAAAGCTTCAGCTGAAAATGACCCGAGCTGAAATGAAAAGGGGGGAAACGTCGCAATAATAATAAAAAGAGACTGGATGACGTTATTATTTCGACTGTATTTTTCTATTCAAATTTCAATATTAAAAGACAGTTTTATATTGAACAATAGTTCAGATTACCATTAACCATTTAACAGGTAAACCGTCTTCCGTCCAATTAGCCAAGTGAGTTATGTGCGCGTAGAAAATCGAAACGATGCCGATATATCAATTCGGTTACGCAACAGAGACGACGACTAAACCATGGCCTTATCTGACAGAATCCGAATGTCTATCTATCTTTCTGTCCGAATCTCAGTCTATCTGAATATATCTGTTGGACCGAATCTAAATTTTAATCGATCGAACGGCGTTAATCGCGTTAAAATATGCAATGTTCGACGAGATGGAATGCGTCGCACGAAACGGAAGTGCGTGTTGAAAATATCGATGATTATCGCATTAAAATATCACACGAGTGTATTCATTTTAATATATTTATATCGTATAATGTTTTGTAATATTCTTTTAGTTAGAATTAAGATATTTTATTACTTAAATAGTAACGCTAATGTGACCGCAGTCTGAAGTGTTAACCGCAAATGTGACGCTTTCGATACAAACTTTAACCGACAGAGCAACGAGGCTTCTATTTTATAGTAGTTTTTTTATCACATATATATATTTATATATAAATACATGTTTGCATATAAAATTTTTATATGCTAGAGGTCAAATTTTAAATAAAACAAGAAATTTTACTTATTCCAGCATTTTATATGGGTCTTGATGGATGTGCACGTCATATAAAATGCAGTAATAATAAAACGTTGCCAAATCCGACCGAGTTAAAAGCATTTTTTTTTCAAATAGCATATACAAACTGTTTTCTTGTGAGAGAAATAAAGCTACTCGTTTTCCATAAAAGCTGACAGTTAATAACTATTTCTAGAAAAAAATTAAAAAATCTTTTAAATTATATTCTTTAAAAAAAACTGGATTATTATTATTGTTTTTATTACTACCACAAATATATTATTATTATACTACATATTGAGTTCAGCAAATATGTATAATCCTATTTGAATATTATTGGATTATATGTAATATTCTGAATTGCTTTTATTTTATTTTGGCACAAGAGTGTAATAAAATCAAATAAAAAATTAACTCATAAAAAGTTAGAATGATATACGTTTCCAATTTTCTTATATGCAAAATGTATATAAAAATAATGATCTACGATACCCATTAATATATTATATTATATAATTATTTTCGATTCACACATTTTCAAAATATCGATAGAGTGCTTAAATTTTTAAACTTACATTATAAAAACTAACTCGAATCAGTTTAAAATGGAACGGTTTTCATAAAAGTGAATGAATTTTTTACGAAATCTAATTTTACAAAATCGTTAATGTCGCCATATGAACACACGCTAAAGTAATGATAATATTCAAATGAAAGTAAATAGGTATTAAAAGGAAAATGGGGTCTTTTAGACGGTTGCAAGCTATATTAATATAGTGTGGCCAATCTGGAAAATGACGCGATATGTATTCTCAGGTTATGCAAATATGATTCTTTATAAAAATATTTTAAAAAATCGTTTATTTTTATACTTTTCTCCCAATTATTATGAGAGATCATAAAAGAATTACGATATATACTATTTTTTAATATAATAATTATGATAATTTTCAGTTGTTAAACGATAATGATTAAATTCTCTTATCTATTATTAAATTAATTATGACATGACTGTTAATATTTGATGTTGTAATTACAGTATTAATTGAATATAATAATTTCAACTTAACCCTTAACCTAACAGATACTAGATCGGGAATGAGTTCCATAATCTGTGACCTTAAGGTCGCATGTAGCCTTTTGAATCGACAAGTGCGACCTTATATGTTCTGGGGAGATGTAAGTTTTCATTTTTTTTTTTTATATTTTATATAAAAAATATGTATATTTTGATAAAAATGTATAAATTTGAAGTTTTTATTACCTTGAAAAGACAATTATCTATTATTTATTTTTTTAAATTAATATTTCCATGATCAACTTAATATTTAAATGTCTAAATATTTTCAATTTTTTACATTATCGATTTTACATAATAATATTTATGTGTTTAACATATTTTTATGCGGTTTTCATGCGGGATCATGACTGAAAAGAAGTTTTTATGAGAAAAAGTTATCCCACTGCTGTAATAGATAATTTTCTCACTAAGATTATATACACCAAAATGAAACAAACTCATATCTGGCACACTAAAGGTTAAAATATACAATATCAAAGAAAAAAAAAAAAATATATATATATATATATATATATCATTTTTAAAATAAATAATGGAGTTTTCAATTAATTCATGAATAAATAAATATGGTATACGCCCGAAGCGCACAAACATTGCGGCATATTCTATACTTTTAATCAGTAATGAAATATGAAAAATATCGAAATGTGTTCAAGTGTATGTATGTATGTATGTGCGCATCGAAATAAGTGTGTTTATGTAAGTTATTTTGTTATAAGATTGTATAAGAGGAGAATTTTTTTTTCAACAATCGCCCTTAAATAAAAGATTACGAGTGGCGCGTTAACCGCTTATGCGTAGAGATTTTATTGCGGCAACTTTGCGCAGTATAAAATAATACACATAAATTTATATATAAATACGCGAATTACACGAACGTATATTATAGAAAATTTTATAATAAAATAATAATAATAATAATTAAAATAATAAATATATAAATTTTGTGGCGATGTGTCGATGTTGATGAAATTTAATTCGTATGTGCGATTGTTTCGAATCGATTACTAAATATTATACGTGAAAATTTATATGGAATAGAGCATATTATCAAAATCAGACGACAATTATCATAAACAATACGCTCAATGAACTCGAATCAATATTAAATAATATCATTCGATTATGAAGCGTTTGATGTGATCAAAGTTAACCGTTATATTTAACCGCAATATCAAAACAATATATGATTATATATATATATATATTATTTCAAATAAAAACTATATAAAAAATTAATTATCGTGGAACTTTGATATATCATTACTTTGAAGTTGCTAAAGGCCAGAGAATGGCATAAAAAGGCTTTATCTAAAATTCATGCAACTTTAGCGACGCAAGCATGCTCTTAAATAATGCATATAAAGTACTAAAAATCTGGAACGATAAAGTTGGCCGCAGTGTAAACTTATGACTAAATAATTATATACATTTCTACTGCAAGTATTAAGTACGTGAATAGGATAAATAATGAATTTTATCCAACTCTATGTTATAATAATAATAATAATAATAAAAATTGTATCATTTTAATAAGGTATATTTAATATTAAATAAAATTAACATTGAATAAATTTTATTTTTACAACGATATTTCTTAGTTAACAACAAGTCATGAATTCTAAATTTAATATTTATATATATTTTCTATCAAAGAATTATACATATTTTGATCCTTTTTTTTAATAAAAATGATGTTTTTCTTTTAAGTTAAAAAACAAAAATATAATTTATATTTTAAAACTACATCCCAGAATCAAACTCACAATAAACAACATGTTATTTCTGTAATAAATAAATATAAAAATCGTTGATATCATGTTGTTAAATATACATTCGAATTTATTGTAAAAAATATATTTTTTGAAGTAACTTATGTTCAAATGAAAAACTTATACATTATTATACAAATGTAAAAGAGAATATATATATATATATATATATATATATATATATATATATATATATATATATATATATATATATATATATATATTGAGAGAATTTTATTTAAAACAGTTTTTAAACTCGGTTATTCGGAACGACGATCGACTCGGTTTAAAACAATTTCGTTCGAATAATTTCGAGTTGAAAACTAAATTTCGCGTAATACAGCTGAGAAACGAGCGGCATAATTTTCACAACGAAACCGAAATTCGAATAGACAATTTTTTTATTCCGCAAAACGCAGTGAATCCTTCGTGACCTCAGTGAGGTCCAGAAGAACGCTCGCTATCGGTTCGAATCCACGATCCGGATTATCTCTATTCATTGGTAACATATCGAAAATTTATACAAAACGCTTTTCACATAAACGAGAAAATGTATCGTTTGACCCTTTTTTTCAGACACGAGCCGCTACAGGCTGTATCAAAAAAAAAAAAAAAAGAACATAGAGCCTAATAGTCAATTTGAGAAACACCGCACCGTTTCGTGAGGGTTTGGAGGTTTCTTTTTTTTTTCTTCTTATAACCTCAGCTTTTTTTTCGCCTTCTCCTTATAGAGGCGGCTAAGGATCGGTGTTAAAATGGCGTTAGTTTTATATAAGGGTAAAAGAGGGACCAACTTGTACGACGCTTGTAACAACAAACTAGCTGGATTTCCTTTTCACCCCCTTTCCTTTTAAAGAACACGAGATGTTTTATGCCTGCAGGATTTCTCGTCTCTAACTCTGCAGCTTTTATTTCTGTCGACTCCTGTAAATTTCCTTTTGTTTCCGCACACATATATAAACCTCATAAACGTGACATTTTCCACATAGTGACAATTCCGATTATCTCAGATTATTCACGTAAATGATCTAATTATTTATTCTAATGTCAAAATAATTAATAGATTTATATTAAAATTACAATCGGATTTTATATTGATTCATATTATATACCATATACGATTATAATTGATTTTTAGTTATAATATATTTTTATTAAATTTATATGGCATACATATTTTATATTATTATTTTTTTATAAAAAATGATTGAACTTGAAATACTTTGAAAAAATATATTTTTTTAAAAATCGCAACGTTCAACAGCTTAATAAAGTTTAAAAATGCTGTAACGAAACGGTATAAAATTCATATTTAAAAAAAAAAGTAATGCTAAAACTGTTTCAGCACATTTTATATAAACCTCGGTAAATGAAAGTACACGAATATATAAATGATTTTAGTGTACACTCAAAGTAATAACACTAAATTTCCAAACAATTTAAATTGCATTTAATAAATTTTAAAAGCTCGCTCCTAAAACTCTGCGTGCACATAGTTATATATATATATATATATATATATATATATATATATATATATATATGTGTGTGTGTGTGTATATAAACATATTCATATTCATACATACATTTATATATATATAAACATTAACAAAAGTGAATGTTTGTAAGTGTGTATGAATGTTTTTACACGTAGACAATTCTCCGTGGCAACTTTGCCATTGTAATTTATTTCGCCCTCCATTATTTCGAAAGAGGAAAACAAAAGTATCGTACGGGTGTATTTGAGAGAAAAAGAAAGAAAATCCCTCTTAGAGGGTGTGAGACGCGAGAGGGAGGAGGGTTAGTTTTGTATTCAAGGAGCGTTTTGACGTGTCTACAAACTATGGCGTGAAAAGTTTCTTCAAAAATATATCCCTAAGCCAGCCCTGCCTTTTCGACGCAAAGTTCTTTAGCCTGAGAGCCTGCGACCAAAATATATCTCCTCGGCTTAATTTATACACAACAATTACTATTAAACGTCGGTCTCTACTTCGCCGAAATGAACCGGGGTTGAGAGGTTGACTAAGATTTCTCTTTCTGATTCACCCTCCAACCCCTAAAGAACCCCCCCCCCTATGCTCGACACGCTCTGCCCATTTATTAAGATTTTCCCATTTGTTCGGTCTCTCATTGTTCGCAGCTTCGATCGCCAAATTGATATCGTTATTATTTTTCCTTTTTTTTTTTATTTTTGTTTTGTATTCCCGTTTTCTTGGGTCGAAACAATAAAAATGGGTATTTCTATCGCTGCCCAAAACTACGATTTTAATTCAGAAAAAATATCTAAGTATAACAATAATATATATATTTAATACAATCTCAATTGCTACAATAGTAAATTGTATTTTTTAAAGAATTAAAAATAAAAATAAAAAAATCAAATATATAATTAATAAATTATTTTATTTGATAAATATATATATAATCCACAAATACCCATAATAAATTCATTAATTTATATTCATTCAATTCAATATAATATATTTTAATTTAATATAATTGACAGTTCAACTTAATCACGTTGAATTTAAGTCTGTGTTTTAAACTTAATAATAATTAATTTCATATATCTAATATTCTAGTATATTTTTAATTAAATGTTTGATTAATGAACTTTCTTAATAATATTTCTAGATAAATGACGTATTATTCAAATAAAATATGGATATGTTTATATTATAATGAAAATTGAAATCTGTGATCTGCTGAATATTTAGAAAGAGTTTTTCTAATTTGATTAAATACAATTTATTTATTTTTTTATTATATTCTTGTTAATAATCATATAAAATATATATGAGGATAAATATTTAAAATTCTGTTTTATTACTTTTTCGTGGTTAATCAGTAAAAAATGGAACGATTTTTCTATTTTTCTATATATTGTTTTTAAAAAATATCTATATCCACTACTTTTTGTTTTTAGAATATTTTACGAACAAAAAGTCATATAAACTTTTTCTTATACAAAATATATATTGATTAAAAAAAAAGCGATGTGACTTCAATATAGTGCGATTTTTATCACAATAGGCACTGAATTTTCCAAATTTTCCCAACACCGCCTGCACGTACATATGTATGTGCACGTATCCCGATATTTGCAAAAGGAAAGAATGTTAAACAAGAAAAAGACGAAGAAGAAGAAGAATAAGAAAAAAAAAGAATAAACATTTTAGCGCGTTTCAGCGTCGGAATTTTCATATAGCGAATTGCCAACCGCGTCACGACGGCGACATCTCACCCTCGCTTCCATACAAAACCGATGGGGTAGCGGAGGAAAGAAAAAAAAAGAAAGAAAGACAGAGGGGTAGAAATGAGAGAAAAAAACAAGAAAACGCTTCTCTCTCGTAGAAAAATAAATCCCTCAACTAAATGAAAGCCGCGTCAAAGAATTCAAAAATCGTCCACCGTCCGACAACCAACGGCCGGGCGTTCGACCGTCCGACAAACCATTCGACAATCCGACGACCGCGCGACGACAACCACTATTACCGGCAATGGCACGAAAAAGGTACCGGCGCGCGTGACAGATGCACGTGACGCCCCGGAAAATCGCTTTTCTTTCGGCGCGACCCAGCGCTTCTTAAACTGTTCGCCCGCCCCCCCCCTCTCCCGCCGCCGCCGTCGTCGTCGTCGTCGTAGTCGTTATTACCGTCATCGTTCAGTTTTCCCATGGTTCAAAATTCTTAATTTAAAATATATGAAAAAAAAAACGTTTTAATATCGTCCATTTAACTTTAAAATTGAAGTCACTATATCAAGTCTCTAAATGATAATATAATATTTTTTTTTATTTATATGATATTTAAAATTCTATCATCTATAATGTAATATATAGATAGTATAACAAAATATATAATAATAACAGCCTAATTAAAACAATGAGAAAATTGAAATATATTTATTCGTTGAATAAGATGATATCAATTCTTTTATAAATTGTTGACGCGTATTATTCTATTTGTCGAAAGTTTTTTTCTGTACTTTAATGACTTTGTTTGATCTATTGCTAACTTCTATTTTTTTTCAGAAAGAAAATTATATGAAATATCTCGCCATTAAATGAATTATTATTTCCTTTTAAATACCAATTCGTTAGA